>JBBCBC010000015.1:895775-1023275 GCA_037126765.1 Stenogyne calaminthoides
CCTTATTTATTCATAAATTTGAGAAATATGCTTAAATAACCAAGTGGTAGATTTCTTGAATTTAATGAGATAATCTTTATTCAAGAATACTTATCTACATTCCATAACAAAATTCAAAAAAACTTTCTCCCTCTTTTATTTATTATTTTCTAAACTTTTAGGAAAATTAGGCAACAATAATTTATTTTATTTTAAATACCTTTTTTCGATTCTTGGGCATTATGTTTGGGCTCTTGAGGGGCGCTTTAGGAGAATTAAGATTGAACCTTCTAATGGACTTTGAATATCTAATATTGAGCCACAATATTATTCAAGCCCATAAATATTAATTAATCCTTTACATAATTAATATTGCACTATCCATCTTAACCCGTATTCTTGTTAATATGGCTCGATTATTATTTCTCGTGTTTAAGATTATTCAGCACATTAATTAATTCAAGCCTTTGAAATAGCTTTCCATTAATTAATATCTTTTGTCCTTGGTTAAGGAGCGGTTCAACATTATTATCATCGCAGGAATAGTTCCCTTGCGAATTTGGTATGATAAATCTTTATAGACCTCAAGAGAACCGTCGAACAAAGCGTGCTACTGCGATTAGCCGTATGAAATCTTAGCGATCGCGTGTGACGATAATATTGCCCAAGATATAAAGTATTGAATCTCGTTGATTCTTTACCCGTAATAAGTCAAAGCAATAATTACTAATAACCACGCGATCCTATTCAAGGGGCGAAGATTAAGAAATAACGAACATTTGAGGGTCTAATTCTTTCTAGTTAGGTCTTTGAAAATTTGTCCTCACAATGGAGGTCTCTTTACCGATTACTGTCGGTCATGCCTTAGTGTAATCTCTTGGTCAAGACAAGTCATTGAGCGCCTGGCACCAACCTTTCCGCGATGGATTGTTTCATTTCCATCTGGAGTGTGAATGGTGTACTTTTGGTTACAAAAGGCTTGTTAATTTAATCTTACGTGATGCGGTATCACTAAATTAACAACAATGTAACACGTCTTATTTATTGAGCAGGTTATCAAGAAATATATATGTAACATTTAATGATATTTAAAGCATTAGTGATAAATAATTTATTAGATAAAAAAATAGAAATTAGGTTTGGTTATACAAAGTAAGCATATTTTCAATATAACCCCAACAATCTCCCACTTATACTCAAAGTATGTTTTTAAAGTATACTCAAAGATGTCTCGTGTAGTTCCTAATATGTTACATCTAATGTCACCTACACGAACCTAATAATATCTCCCACTTATACCAAAGCAGTTAGCGGCGGGTCTTGACACTCATTTCCTCCCCGTGTCTCTTGAATGTATTACGGCGGACCCTGCGGAATGGATCTGGTTGTCTTCCCGACAGCGATCTTTGTCACCTTTATCTCACCTCTCTTAACGATTTCTCGTATAAGATGGTATTCGCTTTCAATATGTTTCTTGTGGGCTCTTGGTTCCTTTGAATTTGCTGTTGCTCGGCATTATCACGATAAGCGATGATTGTCTTGGACAAATTCGAGAACTACATCCAAGTCCGTTGGGAAGTTCTTGAGCCAAATCGCTTCTTTTCTATGCCTATAAAGAAGCTACATGTCGGCTTCCATGGTAGAATCGATTTGATCGTTTTACTAACGCTTCTCCATGTCATGGCTCACTCCCCCACGCAAAAACACGCTCAGAAGGTAGAGATTTTACCGGAATCTAAGCCCGATTAAATCCGAGTTAGGTAAATGGCCGATGGGGATTATATCGACCGATAAACCAACATTCTATCTCGAAGTTCTTTAGAGGATACTTGAGAATGTTTTTAAGCGCATTCAATGTTCTTTCGGGTTACTTTGATATCTTGCCACCATGCAGCGTGTAAAGTAGATATCCGGTCTCGTGCCTGACATTGCATACATAAAGACTTCCCAGTAGAAGCATAAGGAATGCCTTTCATATCATCTATCTCTTTTTTTATGTCTTAGGGCGCGTTTCCTTGGATAGATGGATTCCATGTTTGAAAGGTCTGAAGCCTTTCTTTGGAATCCTGCATGCCGAATCGCTTCAAGGCGTTGTCTATGTATGAAGCTTGCGATAAGCCTATCATCATTTTCTTGCGATCTCGAGTAATCTTGATCCCAAGGATGTGCCCGAACTTCCTCTAAGTCCTTCGTATATCAATTTGTTTTGAAAGCCATGTCCTTACATCGATAACACCTTTACATCGTCTCGATGAAGCGAATGTCGTCTCACGTATAGTCTTAAGAATACCCAATGCGATTGAACCACAGCTCTTGTACACACAACTTTCAAACTCATTTTGATCAAACCCATAAGACTTTATTACTTGATCAAAACATTGGTTCAAGCTCACGGATGCTTGTTTGAATCCGTAAATGGACTGAGCTTACAAACCAGGTGTTCTTGGCCTTTTTCAATGAAGCAGGGGGTTGTTTTAATTATAGATTTCTTCATCAAGACTTTCGTTAAGGAAATCGTCTTGACATCCGTTTTTAGATTTCAAAGTCAAGATCTTGCGACAATCGACAAGAAGAATCGGATGGACTTGAGCATCACTATGTGCAAAAAGTTTCCTCATGGTCGATCCGCTTCTTTACGAGTATAACCTTTCGTCCACAAGCCTTTGCCTTGAAGGTTTCCTTCCCATCCGGTCCCTTTTTTCTCTTGTACACGGCACGAACTAAATGGGTTTGATTTATTAAGTGGTTCGACTAGCTCCCTTTTCTGTTATGATCCATAGAACCCATTTAGGTTTTTCATTGTTGTTTGCCAAGAAACAGCATCCTTATCTTGGATTGCCCGTCATATGTCCATGGGTCCGATTAGTCTTGTCACGGAATCAAGTCCCAGGACTCTCCTATCCCCATGAATCTCGGGTTTGTCTCACAACCCTCCCACTCTGACGAGGTTCGATTGTGTAAGTGTGTCGTTTGGTATGTCATCTTAATACGATTGACCGAGGTTAGCCCTTAGCTCATTTAAGGTAATCTCATACGGGTCTCCTTTTCGTTCATATAGTCTTCTTCCAAAAATCTAAAGTGGGTTATTATTACCACCTTTTGATCTTGGGACCATAGAACATACACCCTTTTGTTCCTCGGGGTATCTATAAACAACCTTAATTCTGATCGATGATTCAATTTTTAGGCTTCCTTGTCCAAACACGTAGGCCCAGCACCCCCAAATTCTCGTGTGTCTCAAACTGGCTTACTTTTGGGTCCACAATTATTTGGGAGTTTTGGGAACCGATTTGGATGGCACCAAGTTCGAATGTAAGTTGTTGTTTCCAAGGCATGACCAGGAAGCGACAGGTAGATCCACATAACTCATCATTGATCTAACCATTTCTAAAAGATTACATTTTAACCCCTTCTGAACCTCGTTTGTTGAGGGGTTAAAGATGCGATTAAGTTTGGGATACAATCACTTCATCGACAAGAAGTTCAAAAACTCATATTTGAGATCTTTCGGCCCACGATCGGATCGTAGAGACTTGATAATTTTTTTCCTATGATTCTCTGCTTGAGCCTTAAATTCTTGAAATTTGCCGAAAAGTCTCGGTTATGCTTCACTAAGGAAAATATAAGCCGCACTTTTTTGAGTAATCATCAATAAAAGTGACAGAAATACTCATAAACTCCTCTTGCTTTGATTGACATTGGACCCATACGTTCGTGTGAGCGATTTCTAACACTTCTTTCGCTCTATTCCTCGCTCACGAATGCACTCCTTGGTCATTTTACCTTTCGGGTTGGGATTGGTTCAACTTGAGAGACTCGGGTGAACCGTCTTTCTACCAACCTTTGGATCCTCTTTAGATTAATATGTCCCAATCTTAGATGCCATAGAAGTGTCTTGTTTCGTCGATGAGCGTTTTTTCTTTTTATCCAAAAGCTTGATTGATGTGTTATAGGATGCATTTAGAAGGAGTGGTGTGCACTTGTTAATTGTATATAGATTATTAAATGACGTTCCATGAGCGGATAAATTTATCATAAAAAAATGGTAACAACTTTATCAAAAGTAAAAGAATATCCATCAAGGTAAAGTTTAGAAACCGAAATTAATTTTTTTCTAAAACCAGAACGTAAAGAACATCTCTTAAAATTAAAACTATGTCTTCAAAAAGAGGTGCACTTCTCCCCATTGCTTGACTGCCACTCTCGTAGATCGCCCAAAGGTGATGAGGATCTCACTCCCACTAAGTTGTCGAATTAAAAGCTTGAACCCCTGTAGCGAAAAAAACAAACATGATGAGTGGACCTCAGATTCACCACCCATAAATGGGAGGCATACTGTGCATTAGCAGTTTCAACAACTAGTGCGTGAGAATTACCTTTCTTTCCATTCCTTCAGTCGACCTCCAATGTCCTTTTTTCACTTGAGTTGAAGCACTTCCCTTAGTTGGCTTGCTCAACTCCTCCACCTCCCTTCACATTTTCTTTGCCCTTGGAAACAACTTCAGTTCACAACGTTGTGGCTTTTATCCTTTTCGTTCTTACCACCCTTTGGCCTAGAAGAAGAAGGTCCATTACCACAAAGGCTTAACTCTTTTGCCCAATATTGCCTCTACCGAGACTAAAGCTTGCAATGATCAAGCGTCGGAGATTTTCCGATTGTTCATCTAGTAGTCACCGAATCGTTGTTCCAAAACTTTTCAAGACAGTGGAGTACCTAAATCGATTTGGGTCTCGGCGTAAGTATTTAGCCAAGTACCTCCAAGTTTGTTAAAGGTGAGCCATCATCGAAGAATGTACTCCACATGCCCTCCACCATTTTCATAGAAACAAGTCCCTCATGGTGATACGACGAGCTTAGCTGGCTCGATGTTGAAACATCGCTTTAAGATCACCATGATGTCCGCAGGTGGTCTCAACGATTACGGTGTTGGTGTTGCAACACATCCGACATTGAAGCTAAGATGGTACCACAACCCAATTTCTTAGTTATTTCTTGAAATAAAGTATTAATCATTGTTGCATTAAATATGAATGAATGTTATATATATATTTATTTGTAAAACACTGTTCGATAAGTTAAGACGATTATTCGTTGTAGTTAATTTGGTGATATCGAGGATCCACGAAGATCAAATTACTTGATTTTTGTGATTAAGTACCAAATTCACAACCCGTATGGAAATGAACAATCCATCATGAAAGGTTGAAGTGTAAGGCTCGATTGGCTTGTCTTGACCAAGAGATTACACCAAGGCATTATGATCTGCTTGAATAGACCCTCTGAAGGATAAATTCTCGATCATCAATATACATTTGGGATATTTTAGTTTTGATAAATTATGCCAAAAACATTATCAACTTGTGTTATTTAAATTAATCTCTGATAACAAGTTTGGGGAGCGAGAAAACAAGTTAAGAAGAAGTTAAATCGTAAATCGGAAGAAGTTAAGAAATCGTAAATCGAAGAAGAAATCGAGAAGAAGAAGAAGAAGAAGAAGAAAAGAAGAAGAAGAAGAAGAAAGAAGAAAGAAGAAGAAGAAATTAGAAGCTGCGAAATCAATTTATTCGCCTGGTGAAGCCGAATCGGAGATCTGTTAATCGATTTAAGATGATATCGAATCGATTCGATCGAGCAGGTTTAATCGATGATCTTGATATCTTTGAATCGATTTAATCTTGATGCCGAATCGATGCAGATCTTGATGTTGAATCGATCTCAATCTTTGCCAATCGATTGATCGATCTTTTAATCGTCGCAAGATCTGAGACGTGAATCGATAAAGATATCTTTGAGCCCGATGTAGAAGATCTTTGCCGAATCGATTACTAATCTTTGAGAGATCGAATCGATCTTGTATCTTTGGTGATTTGCACTGACCCGGACGGTTTGAAATCTGGACAGGAATTTAATGAGAATATGCATACAGGATCACGAATAATAATGATTCATAGACACCTGTAGCGGTGGATAATAAGAAGATAACAACCGCGTATATGAATGTGACGTAAAGTTCAAACAACAATTACAACAGACAAAGAAAGGTACGGAAGACTATTGGTATGGTTTGAATATTACTCAACCGGTAATATTCAAAATCCACATATAAATACATTGCACTATCTTCAAAAAAAGATGATGGAGTTTTCGCCGCATGAAGTGAAGATTAAAGCCAAATATTCAAGCATCTTCATTCAAGAACACGAGGCATTACATATCCAAATTTACCCAAGAGTGTTCTTCAACAGATCTAAGCACAAATGTAATATCCTAAGCTTAGAGAGATTTTCCCATCCTTAGCATTGAGGCTTAAACAAATGTAAGGAAATCTCAACCTAGTTGAAACAAACAAACCTTACCCCAAATCGGTTTGATAGGATAAGTTTGTAGGTGAGTGTGAACTTCGGTAAACATCTAGCAATCCCAAAAGGAGGGTAGTAATCAAGTGAGGGAGATAAGTCCCGTTTGAGTGTGAACTCATTAAACATCTAGCAATCCCGAAAGGGAGGGTAGGCGATCCGTGAGGGGAGATAAGTCCTTTGAGTGAGAACTCAGTAAACATCATTGGTTAAGTTGGTGCCCCATGCTTAAGTGGATGGGACAGGTTGTGGGAACCACTATAAAAAAATCGTGTGTTCTTATTTGCTTTTCATATTAATCGGTCATACATACTTTAGCAAATCTGCATAACACATTCGAAAATTTTAAAGTCACCTCCCATTGAGATTTTACGAGTTTTAAATCGGGTTTTTCGGGACCAACAATACAAGAGTTAGACCTCAGTGGTTCGCTATTTCTTAATCTCCGTCCCTTAAATTGGATCGTGTGAAATTAATAACTATTGCTTTGACTTATGATGGGAAGAGAGACAATGCGATTCAATACCTTATATCTTGGGCAATATTATTAGTTACATGATTATTGCTAAGATTTAATATGGAGAATCGTGTGCAAGTACAACTTGCTTGATTTTTCTCCTTGGTGGGCTCAAAATCTTTATCATACCAAATCTTGCAAGTGAAAATTTATTTCAGGTATGGATAATAACGTTGAGCTGTCTTTACTCCAAGGACAATGATATTAATTAATATAAAGTTTTGTTCAAAGGGCTTAATTAATTAGTGGACTAATATAATCTTAAACACGGAAAATAATGACCGGGAGCCATATTACAGTAAAGTCGTAATATGGGTTAAGATGGATAGTTCAATATTAATTTTATAGTGGAATAAATTAATATTAATGGACTTAAATAATATTTTGGCTTAATTTTAAAGTTTCATAGCTCATTGGAGGTCCAATCTTAATTCTCCTAAAGGCCCTCAAATAGCCCAAATTTAAGTCCAACTAATGAAAGGAGAAGAAAATATTATTGCCTAATATTTCCTAATATTTTTAAAAATATTGTAGGAAAGAAGAAGAAAGATTTTTTTTTGATTTTCTTGAAGAGATTTTTATGGAAAGAGATAAGTATTCTTGTAATACATAATTATCCTGATAAATTCAAAGAAACAAAATCTTGTTTTTTTTCCTTGTAAAATTTTAAAAAAATAGGATAAAGTGGGGGAATGAGATTTTTATGGAAAATTTTAATTATGGAGAAAAAAAATATATGAGATATATTCAAGATTTCTTGGAGATCAAGAAAAGATTTTTCTTCCTTATTTTTTCTATTGAAAAAAATCGCCCCCCTTAGTCCTATAAATAGGGGATGAATTTTTCATTCCCAAGTGCAATTCCATGTGCGTTGAAAATATTATAAATCCACAAAGGTGGTGGCAAAATAATTTTATATTTCTCCTTTGTTAAAATCGTTAAATGCGAATCCTCCCACCGGATTACGTTAGACATTGGACTTGGGATATATTTGGGAAGGCTCTTTGGGTTGATTCAACGTCCCAATGATTGTCTCTACAAAGAGGTATGTAATCTCGAAACTCCTAGATTCCGCGATCTTTATGATTTACGTGGATTATGTGGTAACATATGTTGTTTATTTGCTTATTAATTATTATGTTGAATTGACTTTAGATTAATTCATGTTAGTAATTAATTAATTAATTTAAATATGTATTTAAATTCATCTTGAATAGATCCGGGCACCCCTAATTTCCCAACAGTAAATACTTATAAAATGAGATATTATTATTTTTATGTGTAATAGATTATCAATTATTTTTTCATTGATGTTTACTCACTATTATAGGCGTAAAAATAAATAATTATATTCTCATGGTATAAAACATTTAACAGAATTTAATGATTGAACTAAATCAACCGATGTAAATGATGTAATGATCTATATTAAAAAAATTAAAATTCTTATCGAAAAATTGTTTGTTTGAAAATAACTAACAACCAATGATTCGAGGGTATGAGTCAAATTCATTATTTATTGAATTTTAGCTAAAAAATAGTGCATGCAAAAGAAACATAATATTAAAGTTGTTCGAGGAATATTTAATATTAGTTAAAAAGAATTGATAAACTAATTATAATGCCATTACAAATAATATAATAATCTCTAATATTTAATAAAAGTTTCGCGTTCACAACTTACCGAGAAAGTTGATGGTTGTATGATTTGGATCTTTGATGTTTTGATAAAAAATATGAACATGAGATTAAATATAATATATGTATTTACTTATACAATTGAATGGGTATTAATTTATAATAATATGTGTATTAAAATATAATTAATATTCCATTAACTTTAACTCATAATGTCAATACAAATTATTATGTTATTTGATAATTTTCTTGTAATTAATATTTAATAAAGTTTTTGAACTAATCAGCAGTTGTAAATAAAGTAATGATTAATATTAAGATATATTAAAAATTTCGTAAAAAAAACTCATTTAAACTTAAGAAATAATTGAAGGTTTACAAACATATGATTAATTAATCAATATAAACCTAAATATTATTGTATGTTTTAGATATTTACTACATTTTTATGAATAACTATAAGTTTTCAAAAAAATGGTGAGAAATATATATATATAAATAAATAAGAACTAAATTATTAAAAATAAGTGTATTTTTAAGAACATGTAATGTTATATTATCTTAGTATAAAAGTATTATTGATTTAGAACATGATTACCTAAGATCTAACATAATTAATCAGTCAATAAAGTGTTTTAAAAAAATAGTTAGTTTAATTTATCGAGGAAAAAGACCCTTGTAAGAATCGAACTTGACGTTTTCAACTAAATTATATGAATATGTGATTAAATAAACAACATGTAACAATTTATACTATTTTTGTGTTATCATGTGTATTAGATTATCAATAATTGACCATTAATAGTTAAACATTAATATAGGAATTGATTAAATAATAAGACAATTACATGGAAAAATTAATTCGAATGGTTTAATACTTGAGCTAAATCAATGGATGTTAATTATGTATTTATTAATATTAAAAAAATATGGGCTTAATAAAATAAATAAGTCAATAAAGTATTAAAAAAGAATCGTTTACTACTTACCAGAAAAGAAGACGGTTTGTAGGAACTGGAACTTGACGTTTTCACTAAATTATATGAATATGCGATTAAATAATATGTAACAATTTATACTAATTTACATTATCATGTGTATTAAATTATCAATAATTGATCATTAATATCTAGACATTAATCTAGGAATTGATTAAATAATAAGACAATTACATGGAAAATTTAATCCGGATCGTTTAATACTAGAGCTAAATCAATGGATGTTACTTATGTATTTATTAATATTAAAAAAAAATCATGGGCTTAACAAAATAAATAAGTCAATAAAGTATTAAAAAAAAAGAATCGTTTACGACTTACCATGAAGAAGATGGTTTATAGGAATCGAACTTGACGTTTACACTAAACTAAATGAATAACGTAATTAAAAAACAATATGTAATAATTTATACTAATTTGTGTTATCATGTGTATTAAATTATCAATAATCGCCCATTAATAATTAGACACGATTCTAGAAAATGACTAAATAATAAGATTATTACGGTATAACCTCTATTAATTAATACTCGATAAATTAATAACCTCTCTAAAATAATATTTTTCTTCGATTAAAACTTGGGCCCAAAGCGTAAATTAATAATTTTGATAAAAATAAGATAATAAATCTTTTTTAAGACCCTATATAATCAAAGCGTCCCATCAACATCATAAATTAATAATCGGTCATGGTTTTTTTTTTTCAACTTATTTTTTAAATGAGAAGTCATTGTATTTTTTGGTATGGCTTTTACAAATTTTTTGCTATATATATAGTAATTCTTTTATAAGTATTTATTATTTAACATACATATGAATCTTAAACATTAAATAATTATATGATTCAAGTTCTTATTGAAACATACGTATGAATCTTAAACATTAATTCAATAATATGAATCTTAAATATTAAATAATTAGATGATTCAAGTTCTTAATGAACATACGTATGAATATTAAACATTATATAAGATGATTCAAGTTCCTAACATTTAACACTCATTAATATCCCTATATAGTTGAGTTTAAATTCATGAATTCTGATGTAATTAATTTAAATTAAATGAATATAGAATACCTCTTTAAATTAATAAATTATTAATTTATCGATTAATTAATATCTCTCTAAAATTAATATTTTTTAGGTCCCATTTGTATTAATTTATAGAGGTTATAATGTACATGGAAATAAAGCATAAAGCATATGATACACTCTACAAAACTAAAATCAAATTGTTTGAGTTATTTTATTAAACCATCCACTACAAGTTTGTTAACTAAAATATTATCATGCTCCTGGTTTCTTGAGTAACAGATTAAATGACTGCAATAAACATTAATCTCAGTAGTTTTATTTTACTAAATCGGAAGCTACGATTCATTTTTTGTTTAGGTTCTGTTTTTTTAAAGAATATCAAGAACATATGAATTTTGATTGGTGGTCAATACGTTATTATTTAATATATAATTGAATAAAAAATACTATTTATGAGTTATGAGACATAAATAAAAAAAATACGATTTTGGATGAAACGTAAGCATACAATTGAATTATGAAGATAAATTATTAATAGATAATAAAGAACATGATATACACAAATAACTGAAAAAAAATGAAAATGTGGGAAAACAATTCATCGTACATATAAAAGATAAAACAAACATGTTTTGTTGGTGTTGGTTTCATCAATTGATCAAAAAATTGAACCAGTGATTTTATATACACTCGATGTGTTCTTGAAATGAAGAGAAGAGATAGATGGGAGAATATCTAAGTGTAGGTATCAATAAAAAAAGACACCGACAAAATTTTTAAAAAAACAACCTTTATGATACAAAATTTATGTAGAACATAATGAATGAATCTTTTAATATTGATTTTACATCCTTACAAATTAAGCTAAATACTAAATTTTATACATTACTAAATAGTAAATTTTATACATTACAAAGATCCTATCTGAAAAAAATGTAAACATAAAAAATGACACCATTACAATAAAGAAATCATACCAATCTATCTATATTGTGAAATAAAAAAATATCTTTGTAGCTATTCCAACAAAGTGCAACCAAAACAAGATAAAATTGAGAATTGTAAGTGGAGTATTTATAGAGTTTGAAGGCCAAACAATAATTAAATGTATGACTATGATAGAGGTGCGATTAAATGTGATTTAAGTTGATTGTCATGAATTGTGGAATTTATGTTCATCATTTCAACGCCCCGAGATCAAAACTAATTCATAGATTGACGGTCCATAAAGTTTTCCACTAAAAACTAAAATGATAAAAAAAAATGCGGTGGAAAATAAAATAAGTAATTGATGCAAAATAATGGACGATTAAGATTAATCCACTAAAAACGATCAGCGGGTGATGACGATTGACGCCAAAACTATAAAAGGAAAAATAGCTCCTATTATATATTTATGATTAATGTACATTAATTTATGAAACTTACATTATAATTAACCATGTACATTGAATAATGAATATAGTCGTATATTTTTTTTTTATTAAGAATTAGTTAATGATATGACATATTAGTATATAATGTAAAAAAAGAATAGATAAAATTGTTAATTTTTTTCCTTTTCTTTTCTGTAGTGTTTTTTCCCCATAAAATCTGGGTTGATTGCTACTCCAAATACTTATAGCAACACATTATTACTACACATGCCATTTTTACGTACCTACTTAATAATACCGAAATTCAAAGGAAAATATTGGGATAATTTTGGTAAGGCTAATTAGTAATTAGAATTGAAATAATTCCCCTGTACATAGCAATATTAATCAGCAATAAATGTTTTATATAAACTGGCCAATTTTCAATATTTAATCCTTGTAGAATAAATATAGAAAATCCCCTAATGAAAATGACCATAAATAATAAAATAATTTCCGATTTCAACATACGTACGAGACAAAATTTCATATGAAACTGGTTTACCGTGCACCACTCATACTATTGTTTGTAGAAATTAATATTATAGCAATTATAGTATTAATTTCTACAAACAGTAGTATGAGTGATTTATGATAAATCAATTTCACATAAAACCTTCCATATGTATAATACGACTTTTGTTTCAGTCCTATTTTAGGATTTTATACAGTATAATTTTAAATTCTTTTTTGGGTTACACATTTAAAGCTAAATTATGACTACAAATTCATTCAATATTCCCTTATTCTGAAAAGTTTAAATTTAACGAGATTCTTCCTTCCAGTTTCATACTGCATATTTCCATGAGTAACAACGACGCGCCACCACAAGAGTCAACTCCGCCGCCGGTTTCCGCCGGTGTCAAAGAGCCGCTTCTCCGTCCGGCGACCGGAGGTCATCGGAAGAAGGGAGCGGGGGTCCGATCATGGCAGCTGGTGGACTCAACCGGCCAAATTCAGGTGGTGGAGGCCGGAAAGCATGCCATCATGCGGAGAACGGGCCTCCCGGCCCGAGACCTCCGAATACTAGATCCGGTTCTATCTTACCCGTCCACGGTTTTGGGTCGGGAGCGGGCCGTGGTGGTCAATTTGGAGCACATAAAAGCGATAATCACGGCCCATGAAATCCTGTTTCTGAACGCGAAAGACCCGTTGGTCACTCCTTTTGTGACGAAGCTTCAGGGAATTTTCCGCCATCGCGATGCTGTGAAGTCAACACAGGTCCACACTCTCTCTCACACAGTCGCACGCACTCACACCTTCTGCGTGCTTATTTGTATACTGCGATTTGATTGGTGGATTCTGAACTTGTGATTTTTTTTAACGATTCGTGTATTGCAAATATATGTGTAGTTGATCTTGATCTGGGAAATGGGCTTTGACGATGATGATTTGAATTTGTGATTTTAGCAATTTAATCTGAGAATTTCGTGGGCATTTGGTGATATTTTGTACATGCTTATTTGATTTTGAGCATTGCAATTTGATTGGGCTTTGATGATGATTTGAATTTGTAATTTTAGTAATCTAATCTGAGAAATTGGTGGGGGCTGGGGGGAATTTGGTGACATTTTGATCAGTGTGGTTTAATTAATCAGAGTTGCTCCTCAATTTGTTTCAATTGATTTTCGAATCTTGTTACATGATAGTATGGATGTGATGAGCTTCGATCCGAATTCATTTTGATGAAATGGTGCATTGATATTTAAGGAAGCTGGAGGATGGTAAATAATGCAGCAGTTTGGGCAAATCTCGTCATGTCTTCTCGGAAAATCCTCCTCATAATGAGAAGGGCATTAGATTAGACGAGGAGCAACGAGTTGGAGAGAATGCACGTAGTCTAAAGCTTCTCCCGTTTGAATTTGTAGCATTAGAGGCGTGCCTTGAGGCTGCTTGCAGTAGTTTGGACGACGAAGTATGGATTTCTTGTGCTACATTTTCCATTAGTACCGCTTTTTCTTTGATGTTTGTTAAGGTGATACATTAGTTGGTTCTCTTATGTAGTAACTGATTCTGAATTTACTCTGTGTCGATTTGAAATAAGGCGACAAGATTAGAGCAAGAAGCTCATCCAGCATTGGATAAGCTGACTTCAAAGATCAGCACTCTTAATTTAGAACGCGTTAGACAAATTAAAAGCCGATTGGTTGCTATAACTGGACGT
The DNA here is from genome assembly GCA_037126765.1 of Stenogyne calaminthoides. Classification (NCBI taxonomy): domain Eukaryota; kingdom Viridiplantae; phylum Streptophyta; class Magnoliopsida; order Lamiales; family Lamiaceae; genus Stenogyne; species Stenogyne calaminthoides. The sequence goes on from JBBCBC010000015.1 coordinate 909,880, forward strand.
GTGCAAAAGGTTTTGTTTTCGTCTTCTGAATCTTAACTAATCTCTTGTTTCAAATTATCATCATTGTTATAAATACTCTTATCAAAATCTATGTAGGTGAGGGATGAATTAGAGCACTTGCTTGATGATGATGAAGATATGGCCGAGATGTACTTGACTGAAAAATTTGATCAGCAACAGGATGACATTTCGTCCGCTTTCTCTGTAAACGAGCTAGATGGGACGGATGAAGAAGTTGTTCCACCCGATGTAGAGCGATAGGCAAGGAAAGCCTCTCTACCGTATTCGTTTTTCTAGTCTTTCCACTGTAACACTATTCTCACTGTATCAGCAGGACCCCGTTGAGACCATGGGATTCGATAGGAGCTCGTTGTTTCCGATACCCTGGAAAATGAAAACGAGCAAGAGCAGATTATCAATGAACCGAATCTGCATAGCGTACGCAGTCATGGGACTCATACTAGCACATATGCCACTTCAAAGAGCCTTGATGTGGAAGAGCTTGAAATGATCTTGGAAGCATATTTTGTTCAGATTGAAGGCACACTGAATAAGTTGTCCAATGTATGTATATATATCTATATATACTCCCTCCGTTCCTGATTATCTGTCTGATTCTATTCAAAATGGTGGTCCTAAGTATATATGTATCTTTGTTGTGGTGTTTGTGTAACTTATGATTTTTATTGATGTTGTTGGAAGCTGAGGGAGTACGTGAGGCGACACGGAAGACTACCTCAACATAATGCTGGACGACAAACAAAATCATCTTCTGCAAATGGGCGTGATACTAAGCACAACAACGGTTGTGATTAGCGATTCATCGCCCTAAGTGGAGTTTTCGGGATGAACATAACGATCGAGCTGTTTGACAAGCAAAAAAAGCTGGGATGCGGATTTCCTTTGGACGATTGGGGAGGCTTCATAGGCTGTGTTTTCTTGTGTGCAGCTGCCTTCGCCTGGTATAAACACAAACGCCTTTTGGTTTGATATATAGTGCAGTGCCTGTTTTGGAGCTCTAAATGAATAGTTAGAAGCATTTTTTTTTTCTTAAGTTTGTGAGATTTAAAAAATTGTTTCAAAACAGGCCCATAGAATTGTTATAAATGAATTATATAGGGGTTAGTATCCTTTACTATAAATTGGTGTTTCATAACATTTTTCGTTGCTTTCAGTGTAAGTCATAGGCATGGTGACTTTAACAAATTTAATTTTTCATTTTACTTCATCGAATTACATGCAGTTATTTATTTATTTTTAAGAAGAAACGAAATTTGAAAAAAAATGTTAAATTCTTATGAGTTGAAAATAATTTAGAGTGAAATATTAGATTCTGTTGAGAAGAATTTTGTCGTTTCGAGTGAAGCTATGATATAGGTTGGTTATTTTTTATTACGTGTGAAAATAACCAACCTATATCAAAGACAAAAAATTATAATATCAAATAACTTAGGAGATTCATTTCATATAAAAAAAAACCTATTAGACAAAAATTAATATTGTCCGTTTCATATATGAGAAGGGCTTCAATTAGATATTAAATTATTAAAATAAAGTGAAATTTAAATACTGAAAGACTCCCTCTTAGTATAACTAGTTATTAAAAATCGTGTCAGTACCACATTGTAAATATATCGAATAACTGAAAACAATTTAATAATCAATCATTTTTAAACCATGAATCAGGTTACAATAAATATTAGGAACTCAAATTCGACGCAATCTGAAACCTTAGCGCTTATGATTAATCATCTTCATCTAAATTATTAAAGATGTTTTTATGATAAAGAAGGATAATGTTAGATTTTATTTGGACAACAACAATCAAAGAGCAAATGGCCTCATGCTAGTGCATAGATGGAGAATGACTCCAACAATAAGATATCGAAAGTAGCTTTTAATTGCTAGATGTCTTTCCCACTTAAATCTACTAAATTGCTTTTCATAAGTCTTTTTAAATTTCTACACGCCTTTTTGTTAACTTTCCATGTAATGCGAGCCCCCAAAAGTAGGGGTGTGCAAAATTCGGTGAAAATCGAATTAACCGACCCAAACAAACCGAATTTTCAAGTTCGGTTCGATTATTCGGTTTTCGGTTTGGTTTGGTTTCGGTTTCAAGTTTCAGGAATTTCAGTTTTCGGTTCGGTTCGGTTAATTTTCGGTCAAAAACCAAAAAAATCGAAAATCGAAAATATAATTTAAATATATAAAATATTAATTATTATATAATTTTTTTAATTAATTATTATATAAATTTTTTTTTTTTATGTCATCACTATGAAGTATAAACTTGATGAACTTATTGATATTTGATAGATAACATAAAGTACATATTTAGTGTGTGATTTTTCCCATGTTTTATGTGTCTATTAATCTTAAAAGTTTGTTTTGATCATGGTGTATTATATTTGATTAGAAATTTTACTTTTTGGTCATCAGTTTTTCAGATTAGAAAGAGGCAAACGTTCGAATTCCATGTAAAAAAAAAAAAAAAAAAACTTCGGTCGGTTCGGTTAAAAACCAAAACAGAACCGAAATTTTCGGTTCGGTTAAAGTTCGGTTATAATGCCCTTCGGTTCGGTTACGAATTATAAAATTTCGACTTGATTCGATTTTGCTTTTTCGGTTTGATTTGGTCGCCAAACCGACCGATACTCACCCCTACCCAAAAGGCAAAGAAGCATCACAACCGCTATGATCCTAATTCCAATTCACTTCTCTCTCCCAACGATTGAAATTTATTTATTTATTTGTAAAAGAATAAACAAATGAAAATAATATTTTTAAACATTGTATTTGCAATTACATATCGTGTAATTAAAAAACATGTTATTTTGATTATTAAATTAATTTTTCAGTGTCTTTGTAATAAGATTGAATCTGCTACAATTATATTTTAAAGTACTTGCATATTAGCATTAATACATATAACTATAATTTGAAATTATTATTCCAAAGAAAATTAAGATATCCCCAAGTAATTATTTGCACTGTATAAATAAGTTAAATAGTATATAATAAGTAAATAAAATAACAGTATATAATAAGCCAAACAATGCAAACAAATTAGAAATTACACACACTTTACTTGAGGCTTGAGCCACCGTTTGGCGTTGTATGAAAAAATAGTGAATGAGAATGTTATAACTTATGTGAGAAAGATATAAAAACGATAAATAAATTGAATAAATCGACACCGAAATTTTACGTGGTTCACTAACAATTTGTTAGCTACGTTCACAGGCAGAAGAGTAGATCTCGTATATTATTCAGAACCGACAACAATATACAACTCAAATGGGAATATAAATAATAATTCCTAACTGATTGGGCCTAAGTTAATAAGCTCAAAACCGAAACCGACTAGGCCTAAATTAATAAGCCCAAAACCGAAATCAACTGATGCACTTGTATCAAAGAGACCTGGGCTTCTTAGATAACATTAGGAAGCCGTTCGCCTTTTTCCACAATCCGATGTGGGACAGAATATGACTTCTTATAGGATTGGGAAGTCCTCCAACTTTTGATACAATCCGATGTGAGATAAAACAAACTTCTTTATTTTACACAATTGCAACAGAGAATGATAACAATTAGAAGAATTCTTCAATAGCTCAAATCGCAAATGACGGAAATATAAAATCCATTACCCACCTGCTAAAATGTGTATTGGTGGACACTGATGATAATAAAAATTCAAAGTTAACAAACAAAATGGTCTCAAGTCTCAACTTGTGCTTTATACTTAAGCCTGCAAATATGGATACAAAAATCAATTAAACTAATATTGATGTGCTTCTTTTGAAGGTTTAATGGACTGTCGTACTGACTTATTACTTGAGTTAGTTTGCAAGAACTTTCTTTAAAACTTGGTGCATCACTTTACACTATTCGATGTATTAAAATAAATATTGTTGGTGGTATATTGTTATCCCTGGATAAAGGTGATTTTTTAGGTAAATAAAGGTTAGCAAATATCAAGAATAGATAACTAAACAATGCTTAATCAAAAGAGTAAGCTATCATGATAGCATCTCATACAACCATTATCAAGTTCAACACAAAAAACCATTCTATGTGAGACAACCTCTACAGAAGAAAAAGCCATCAATTCAACAATATTTCTTCTATGTAATTTTTATTTTTTAAGAAAATGTAGACATCTTACAACAAACAAAGATAAAAGACTTGCCTATTCGAGTTAAGCTCACTGACTCGAATAGGTTGCCCAATCGCAATTGCCCTTTGCCATAAACAGATTGAAGTGAATTGTTGTCAATTTATTTCCTCTGGGATGAGAACTCCACAGAACTGATTTTCTAAATTCAAATCTACCATTGGAATGTTTGGGATATCTTTGGAAAGATGTTTTACTTTTGTATAAACCAGATCAATTTCATTTTATTTGGTCAAATAAACTATTTATCACTTTGTACTTTAAATATCATTGAATGTTACATATATTTACTGCATAACTGTTCAATAAATAGTACGTGTTACATTGTAGTTAATTTAGTGATACCAGATCACAGAAGATTAAATTAACAGTCCCTTATAACTAAAAGTACAAAATTCACAACCTAGATGGAAATGAATAATCCATCGTGAAAGGTTGAAGTGTAAGGCTCAGATTGGCTTGTCATGACCAAGAGATTACACTAGTGCATTATGATGCGCTGAAGATGACGTACAGGAGGATAAATTCTTCAGTACTGAATATAGAAGAATTAGACCTCAGTGGTTCGTTATTTCTTAATCTTTGTTCCTTAAATAGGATCGTGTGGTATTAATAACTATTGATTTGACTTATGGTGGGTAGAGAATCAATGTGATTCAGTACCTTATATCTTAGGTAATATTTTTTAGTTACACAACGATTGCTAAGATTTAATACGGAGAATCGGTGTGTAAGTGCGTCTTGTTTGATTTGTCCACTTGGGAGGCTAAGAAGTTTTATCATACTAAATCTTGCAAGTGGAATTAGTTTCCGGTATGGATAATAATGCTGAGTCGTTCTTGAACCAAGGAAAAAATATTAATTAAAGTGAAGTTATTTCAGTGGCTTAAATTAATTAATGAACTGAATAATCTTAAACACGGGAAATAATAACCGGGAGCCATATTAACTGTAATATGGGTTAAGATGGATAGTGCAATATTAATTATATAGTGGAATTAATTAATATTTATGGGCTTGAATAATATTGTGGCTCAATATTGGAAATTCAAGGTCCATTGGAAAGTCCAATCTTAATTCTCCTAAAGGCCTCTCAAGTAGCCCAAAGATAATGTCCAATAACTGAAAAATGTGTTTAAAATAAAATAAAATATTGTTGCCTGATTTTTCTGTATTTTTCAAAATTAAATAAATAAAAGAGGGAGAAAGATTTTCTTTGAATTTTGTTATGGAATGGGGATAAGTATTCTTGGAATACAAGTTTATCTCATTAAATTCAAGAAATCTCCCACTTGGCTATTTATTTGTAATTTTTGAAAATTATGAGTAAAATAAGGAAGGAAAGATTTTCTTGATTTTCTTGAAAAGATATTATGGAAGATATGTATTCTTGGAATACATGAATATCTCATAAATTCAAGAAGATCTCAATCTTGAAAATCTTGGCCCTTATTTTCGAAAATTCCATAAGTATAAGGAGGTGGGATTTTTATGGAATATTTTAATTATGGAGAAAATAATATATGAGATATATTCAAGATTTCTTGGAAATCAAGAAAAAAAAATTCCCATCCTTATTCCTCTCCAAAAAATCGGCCACCCTCCCTATTATAAATAGGAGATGAATGTTTCATCCCCAATGCAATTCCATGTGTTGAAAAAATTAGAAATCCACAAAGGTGGTGCAACATAATTTTATTTTTCCCTTTTTTGTTAAATTGTTCGCGAGCATCTTTCCACCAAATTGTTGAACAATGACGAGGGAATACTTGAAAATATTGTTTCGGTGTGTTCGTGTGAACGGGAAATCCATCTTCTCAACGGTTGTCACTCCGAGAGGTTAGTTCACGTAAACTCCTAGCAATTCCGTATACGTAGGATTTATGTGACGAATTTGTATGTATGATTTGTTGTTGAATTATTATTTGAATTAATATATGATTAATTCATGCTAGTAATAATTGTTAGAATTATTATTTTTTTTATATATTAATCCCGAATAGATCCGGACAATTAATTCCCCAACATGGAATGATTGACATTAGTTTGATTTGATCATCTGTATATTGTCGGAGTAGAATAATTGTTTAGAAAAGTTATTGCTAATGACTTGAGTTCTTTTGTAAACTAATTAGTGTTGGGGTTATACTGAAAAATATGTTTTTTACTTTGTATAACAAAACTGAATTTCTTATTTATTTACTGAAATAAATTATTTATCACTGTTGCATTAAATATGAATAAATGTTATATATTTACAAAGATACCTGTTCAATAAATAGACGTGTTACATTGTAGTTAATTTGGTGATGGATACCATCACCGGAAGATCAAATTAACAGTTCCTCGTAACTAAGTACAAATTCACAACCTAGATGGAAATGATTAATCCATCGTGAAAGGTTGAAGTGTAAGGCTTAGATTGACTTGTCTTGACCAAGAGATTACACTAGTGCATTATGATGCGCTGAATAGGACCTACATGAGGATAAATTCTTCAGTACTGAATATAGAAGAATTAGACCTCAGTGGTTCGTTATTTCTTAATCTCCGTTCCTTAAATAGGATCGTGTGAAATTAATAACTATTGCTTTGACTTATGATGGGAAGAGAATTAACGTGATTTGATACCTTATATCTTGGGCAATATTATAAGTTGCACGGCGATTGCTAAGATTTAATACGGAAAATCATGTGCAAGTGCGTCTTGCTTGGTTTGTCCCCTTGGTGGACTCAGAAGCTTTATCATACCAAATCTTGCAAGTGGAAATTTATTTTCGGTATGATAATAATGTTGAGCTGTCTTTACTCCAAGGACAAATATATTAATTAATATAAAGCTTGTTCAGTGGCTTAATTAATTAGTGGACTAGATAATCTTAAACACGAGAAATAATAACCGAGAGCCATATTATTGTAGCATCGTAATATGGATTAAGATGGATAGTTCAATATTAATTTTATAGTGGAGTAAATTAATATTAATGGACTTGAATAATATTTTGGCTTAATATTAAAGTTTCATAACCCATTGGAGGTCCAAGCTTAATTCTCTTAAAGGCCCCTCAAATAACCCAATTGAAGTCCAATTAATTAAAAGGAGAAGAAAATATTATTGCCTATTTTTCCTAATATTTTTGAAAATTATGAGTAGGAGAGAGAAAAGATTTTCTTGATTTTCTTGGAAAGATTTTATGGAATAAGTATTCTTGAGATACAAGTTTATCCCATAAATTCAAGAAAGGTAAAAGATCTTATTCCTTCCCTATTTTATTTGGAATTTTTGAAAATTGTGTGACAAGAAGGAGGAGAAGATTTTGTTGGGAGATATTTTGGGAAATATAATATATTGGATATATTCAAGATTGTATCTTGAGGAATAAGCAAGGAAATTTTCCAATGAACCAACTTAACCTAAATTTTCGTCCCCCATTGCTCTATAATCAGGGGATGAATTTTTCATCCCCAAGATAATTCTATGTGTTGGAAAAATTAGAAATCCACAAAGGTGGTGACATATATTTTTTATTTTCTCCTTTATTAAAATCGTTCGTGAGAATCCTTCCACCGGATTGCGTTCGTGGACGTGGGATATATTTGAGAAGGCACTTTGGGTGATCCATAAACTCAACGGGTTATTCTACAAGATGACGTATTCTCGTAACTCCTAGATTCCGCATGCTTAGGATTTACATGAATTACTTGCACACATGTTGTTATTGCTTGTTTAATTATTATGTTGAATTGATTTATGATTAATTCATGTTAGTAATTAATTGAATAATTTAAATATGTATTTAAATACACCTTTAATAGATCCGCACCCAAATTTCCCAACAACCGGTATCGTGAGTTTTGTTTTTTGAGTTTTTGTCTTTTAAATTGTTATTTAAATTACGAGGTTATTAAATTGAAAATTGGATAGTAAAATTGCTAGATCTATTTTGCGGGTATCCAATTGTCATGTATTTAATGTGTTTAATTATTTCATGCGTATGAATGGTTTTAATTGACTAGTTCAATTTATTTTTCTCGTGAGAAAATCAATGAGCAGATTAGGCTATTTGATTTGTTCAATGTAATAAACTAGTCTATATTTAAGGCTTATTTATTTTTCTTTAAATAGATTATAACCCGATCGAAGACGTAAGACGAGACGAGAAATTAAAACGGATCCAAAATCCAGATGCGTGGCGACGCATCAAAAAAAATCAAGGGAGGTAAAAACAATATTTTGATTACTAGTGCCATCCAAATCACCAAAACCCCTAGAGAATTGTAATGGCCTATTTAGGACACATGAAATGGGGATGTCCTTTGATATTCAAAAGAGTTATGTTTAGCAGTTGGATTATAAGGAAAATGGTATCGTTTTGTTTATGAGGACGTGTCGGCGACAACGCCAATGTTCTATGAAAAAGATCAAAAGGTCGAATCAATACACACGCCAGAAAAATGTAGAAGACTATATGAACGATAGAAAGCCAGAAGTGAGATTACCTTAGAAGAACTTAGAGGGCCAACTCTTGTGGTTATGTGGATGGACCAAAAATCGATTACGGGGTTCGCCTACACAACTAGAACAAAAAACTTTAGGAAAAGGGAATCTGTTAGACAATGCCTACCGAGGATAGTTGAGAACCGAATAGGTCGACGCCGCTTCCTAAAGATGGGCACGGCCGCCAAGGGGCGGGATGCGGACGCATCCCGCCATGAAGCTACTTGGCGTGATTTATTCGAGACGGAATTTTTTCAAGATGAACGAGTGGGAGAAATCAAGATGGAGTTTCTTCAAGATCAAGACAAGGAAAATTAAACCATGACAATTGGATAATTTGTGCCCAATATGTTTAATTTCTATTTTGTTTTGATACATTTTCTTTCTTACGCTTCGTTTAAATTCGTTTAATGTTTGCATGAGATATTTCTTGTGAAAAATCTTAAACTCAAAAATTACTATGTATGTTCTATATAATTAACTGGTTTTGAATCAAATTAAGTTTGACCTCCATGATTTATTTATTTGTGAATTCTTTTGGAGAAATTCCCCAAGGACGCCAAAAGAAAAGCTTTCACATGAATAAATTCTCAAAAGGATGATTGTGAATTATTACTTGGTAACGATGACCTCCCAAGAGGCTCGCTCAAAATGAAATAATAATTCTCTATTTAATCATGGTTATTACTTAGGTATAAAATTGATATGCATATACTTCTCCAAGTCTCGCAATTTTATATTGGTCGTGTTTTGAGCCAACTATTAATTAATTTTTTTTTTAATTAAAGGTTTGTAATTTATTTTTTGTTTGTAACCCACGTGGCTCATTTAAAACTGCTTTTAAGATGTTACCGATACATGTTCATATTTTTTTGAGATTTTAATATGATTCATGTGATCAAATTATGTGATTTTTTTGTGTTGATTCGGATATTGACACAAGATGTGTGTTTATTTCACCAAGATGTATGCAACCTTTTTAATCCAATTGTTAATATACTTAAAGTCAATAGAATTGTATAGGAAACTATGTTGATTGGAAACGAAAAGCTATGATTGTCCTAACTGCACAAAAGCACAAGTGGATTCTTGACACACCAAAAACCAGATGAGCCAACTGACGAGTAAAAAATGCGGGGCTCGTCAGATCACCTTGCGAGAGATGTTTTCACTGAAAATGGTGGAGAACAACCCCGTAAGGGATTACGTCCTCAAAATTGATAGCCCATCTGAACAAACTTGAGATTCTGGGTGCAGATTATGATCTGGAGACCCAGATCGATTTGATACTCCACTCTCTGCCCAAAAGTTTTGAACATTTTGGCCTCGCTAGCTGTTTTGTTGCAAGCTTTGGTCTCGGCAGAGATGTTGATGGGGCACCAAACTCAAGCTTTGATGGTAAGAGGTCCGTCTTCATCTTCTAGGCCAAGGGAAGGCAAGAAGAAGAAGAGGACCAAAAGCCATAAGCAATCAAACTCAATTGTTGCCAAGGGCAATGGTAAGATGAGGAATGCGTTGGTGGTGTCAAGGAAAATCCAAAGGGGAAGTGCTTCAACTGCGGTGCAAAAGGACAATGGAGGTTTGCCCATTCCAAGCCCAAAAGGGCCGGGAAAAAAGGTAATTCTCACGCACTAGTTGTTGAAACTTGTTTAGCGGTGTATACTTCTCATCCGTGGGTAGTTAATACGGATCCACTGATCATGTTTGCTTCACGGGTTCAAACGGACCTGACAGCTTAGTGGGAGTGAGATCCTCATCATGTTAGGCGATGCTACGAGAGTGGCAGTTGAAGCAGTGGGAGACGTGCACCTGTCTTTTGAAGACAGAAGTTTAGTTATAAGAGATGTTCTTTATGTTCCTGTTTTTGAAAAAAACTTTTTTTTCTGTTTCTAAACTAATTTCTGATGGATATTATGTTCGTTTTAATAAGCATGTTACTGTTTTTTGTAACGATGTGTTTATATGTCATGGAACTTTTACTTTAACAATCTCTATACTATTAACTATGCACACCACTCACAAAATGAATCTCAGAACACATCTACCATTTTGAGCACTAAAAAAACGTCGACTAACGTGAACGAGACACTTCTTTAGCATCTAAGATTAGGGCATATTAATCCAAATAGGATCCAAAGGTTGGTCCAAGATGGTTCATTGGAGTCCCTCCGGATTGAACCATTTCCAACCTGCGAATCATGTTTGGAGGGTAAAATGACCAAGAGGGCATTTGGAGCAAAGGGGATTTAGAGCTAAAGAAGTGTTGGAAATCATTCACACTGACGTGTGTGGTCCAATGCAAATCAAAGCTAGAGGAGGCTACGAGTATTTCGTTATGTTTATCGATGATTACTCACGCTATGGATACGTTTTCCTAATGAAGCCTAAATCTGAGACCTTTGACAAATTCAAAGAATTTAAGGCTCAAGCAGAGAATCATAAGGAAAATAGTATCAAGTTTCTATGATCTGATCGTGGAGGCGAATACCTCAACGATGAATTTTTGAACTACCTATCAGATGAAGGGATTGCATCCCAGTTGACTGCACCCGATACCCCTCAACAAAATGGGATTGCAGAACGAAGAAACATAACACTATTAGAAATGGTCAGGTCAATGATGAGTTATATGGATTTACCAAAATCGTTCTGGGGTTACGCCTTGGAAACAACGGCTTACATTCTAAACCTAGTGCCATCCAAATCGGTTCCCAAAACCCCTAGAGAATTGTGGACAAGGCGCAAGCCCAGTTTAGGACACATGAGAATCTGGAGGTGTCCGGCATACGTGTTGGACAAGGAAGCCAGTAAGTTGGATGCACGTTTGGAATTAAGGTTGTTTATAGGATACCCCAAAGGAACTAAAGGATGCATGTTCTATGGTCCCGAAGATCAAAAGGTCGTAATCAATACACACTTTAGATTTTTGGAGAAGACTATATGAACGATAGAAAGCCTAGAAGTGAGATTACCTTAGAAGAACTTAGAGGGCCAACTCCTTTGCCGACTGTACAAGTCGATATACCAAGTGTCACACCTACACAACCAGAACCTCGTCACAGTGGGAGAGTTGTTAGACAATCCGAGCGATTCTTGGGGATAGGAGAGTCTTCGAACTTGATATCCGGAGAAGAATCAGATCCATGGTCGTACAACGAGGCGATCCAAGACAAGGATACAGAATTTTGGCAAACCGCAATGAAAGTCAAAATAGGCTCAATGGATCACAATAAAGTGTGGGAGCTAGTCGAACCACTTAATGGGGTAAAACCCATTGGATACAAGTGGGTGTACAAGAGAAAAAGAGGACCGGACCTTCAAAGCAAGACTCGTGGCGAAAGGGTACACTCAGAAAGAAGGGATCGATCATGAGGAAACCTTTTCACCCGTAACCATGCTCAAGTCCATCTGTATTCTCTTGTCGATTATTGCACATCTAGACTTTGAGATCTAGCAAATGGATGTCAAGACAGCTTTCCTCAACGGAAGTCTTGACGAGGAAATCTATATGCAATGACCTCAAGGCTTCATTGAAAAAGACCAAGAGCATCGGTTTGCAAACTAAGGAAGTCCATTTATGGGATGAAGCAAGCATCCGTATTTGGAATCAATGTTTTGATCGGGTTATAAAATCCTACCGGTTTTTGATCAAAATAGTTTTGAAAGTTGTGTTTATAAAAAGCATGACTTGAACGCATTTTGGTATTCTTAGTACTATATCGTGAGAGCGACATTACGCTCATCATCGAACGATGTAAAGACGTTGTCGGCGTAAGGCATGGCTGTCAAAATAGTTTGATATGAAGGTCTTGTGAGAGAAGTTCGGTTATATCTGAGGATCAAGATCACTCGAGATAGTTGTGAAAATGATGATCGGCCTCTTACAAGCTTCATACATAGACACTGTCTTGAAGCGATTCAACATGCAAGATTCCAAGAAAGATATTGTACCTTTCAGACACAGAATCCATCTATCCAAAGAAATGTGTCCCAAGACACAAAAAGAGATAGATGACATGAAGAGCCTTCCTTACGCTTCAGCTGTAGGAAGCCTCATGTATGCAATGTTGCAGACGAGACCGGATATTCCTTGGTCAGTAGGCATGGTAGCAAGATATCAAAGTAACCCTCTGAAAGAAAGCATTGACCGCAATTAAAAACATTATGAAGTCTCTAAAGAGGACCGGACGTAATGTTGGTTTATCAGTCAGACAATCTAATCCCCATCGGTTACACGGACTCAGATTTCCAATCAGATATAGACTCCAGGAAGTCAACCTCGGGTAGTGTGTTTTGCATGGGAGGAGGAGCCATGACATGGAGAAGTTAAGAGAAAAATCGTCCGATTCTACCATGGAAGTTTAACACGAGCTAACGAAGAGAAAGGAAGCGGTTTAAGCTCAAGAACAAGAACTTAGTGGACTTGGACGTTGTTCGGATTTGCTCAAAGACAATCACTTTGCCATCGTGATTGGGAAGCTTTGTAAATTCAAGGGAACCGAGAGCCCACAAGGCCATAAAACACATAGAAAGAAAATATCATCTTATACGAGAAATCATTAGAGAGAGACGTAGAGGTGGCAAAAGATTGCGCTTGAAGACAACCCAGTGAGATCCATTCACAAAGGGTCTCGCCTCGTAATACATTCGGAGACATGTGGGAAGGATGAGTGTCAAGAGCATTGTCAACTGCTGCTTTGGTATAAGTGGGAGAAATATTAGGGGTTCTTGTGGGTGACATTAGATGTCACGCCAAACACGAGACATGATGTAGTATACTTAAAAGCGGAGATTTTTGAGTATAAGTGGGAGATTGTTGGGGTTATCTTCGAAAGTATGATTTTTACTTTATATAACCAAACCAATTTCTTATTTATTTCTTGAAATAAATTATTTATCAATGTTGCATTAAATATGAATAAATGTTATATATTTACTACATAATTGTTCAATAAATAATACGTGTTACATTGTAGTTAATTTGGTGATACGAGATCATTTAAAGATCAAATTAACAGCCTCGTCAGAACTAAGTACAAATTCACAACCTAGATGGAAATGAACAATCCATCGTGAAAGGTTGAAGTGTAAGGCTCGATTGACTTGGTTTTGACCAAGAGATTACACTAGTGCATTATGATACCGAATAGGACCCTCTGGGAGGATAAATTCTTCAAGATTGAATATAGAAGAATTAGACCTCAAAGGGTTCGTTATTTCTTAATCTCTCGTTCCTTAAATAGATCAAAGTGTGAAATTAATAACTATTGCTTTGACTTATGATGGGAAGAGAACCAACGTGATTTGATACCTTATATCTTGGGCAATATTATAAGTTGCACGACGATTCAATAAGATTTAATTTAATTAATCTCATTATTAATTAATTATTCCGTAGCTTATCTTTTTTTATGTTATTTTCAAGTTTTGGAAATTTCCCATCCTGATGGGCTTGCTTTTCAAACTTTAAAGATCACAAGCAATATTTGAAAAAAAAAAAAAAGGGGTGGGGGTTATGTATCCCCCCAAAAAAACTAATAGATACGCCCAAACAAAATATATTGATATGTGGGCTCCAACATACATACTATCTGCTAGGAAACTCAAATCCGTATTTCTATAATTTCATAAAAATTGAACGGCAAATTTTGGGATTGACTGTTGACACCCACATAAGTAGGATAGATCTCAGTATCATTACACAAGACTGTCTGTTTCATAAGTAATTTTAAAAAAAGACAACTTGTTATCTTTGAAAAATGCGATTTATTTATACAGAAAAATGCAATTGTTAATATGAGAACATAGTTGCATGTTTCTGTTTAAATTAGTTGCATGTTTCTGTTTAAATTAGTTGCACGCGTTTCATTTTGTAAATTACACGCACTAAAATGAAATGATGCATGAATGAACCGTGTCTTGCAAGACACATGAGACCCACTCACATATGTATATACATTCACATTGCGAGTTTACAATTGTGTTCAGTTGTATAAGTATTTCATCAAAATGTATTCATTTATTTATTTTATTTTTTTAACTCGGTATTCGATCCAAAAATCGACTAATTCGGGGGACCAAAATCCACCGTCCATTAACATGAGTCTCACTTCAAGCCTAGAGAGGAGCACACTCCTACGTTTCAAACCTACATCACTAGGTCAACCCTTGAGTTATTAATTTATTACTATTATTGATTGTTTAACTAAAGAAATATTAATTATTTTATAATAAAATGATAAGTAGGAGATAATTTTGATAACACCGTCTTACATAAAATTATCTCACAAAATAATTTGATGATTCCGCCAATTAAAAAATTTCACTGAAATTGTAGTAGGTCCTCTATTATTTACCATTAAAAATCTTATAATTAAACCACCACTAAATAGGACTTTATATTCAACTATGAAGATTTTCAGGATATAAAATGTAGTAGGTCCTCTATTGTTTACCATATTAAGAATCTTATTTCAATATTGCATCTTGCACATGTCCTTTCTGCAATAATATGCAATCTATCAGCCTTTACTATACAATCAATCACACTATTACAAATTGATTTTGGACTAAAATTAAAGTCATACTTGTCAATTAACTAATTTGTTTGGATTCACAAGATAGCAAAAATATGTCTTCCCTCTTCTTGGTCCAAATTTAGGGCCACATGGGTAAATGCATGCATGCATGAATGGCCACTCAAAGAATGTTTGTAAATTATGTGTATAAGGATAAGATCCAATTTCCCAAAAACTCTAATCATAAGAAATCTTTGGCCTGATCTTCATTTGGTTGAATCAAGAATTTGTTATGTGCCTCACATGGAATGTTCAAAACTTGGAGCAATGCTCACATGTCTCTTGTAATAATATAGCCATCTCTATGCCTATGTTCAATCATATATAGTATATATACTATATAATTGAATTAATGGATATATATATATATTATATATATATATATATATATATATATATATATATATATGAATGGGATGTAACTTATTTGTGGTCCAAGGTATGATTGAATGGATCATGTCTTATATCACATATCAAATTTAATTGTTACATTGAACATTTCCATATGTACATTGGACAAGGCAGGTCATTTGCTTGTACATACATTTGAGCATCTCTCTATACTCTTGATCAAATATAATCAAGATGCATAGTTTTTAATTGGTACACAAGTGCTACACATAATTATCGACTTAAAAGTGATTTTTATCGGTTAAAAATAGAAAAAAATCACTTTTTTTTAATGCCACTATTAATACCTGAAATAATCATGATCATTTCCTGATTTATTATATACTACACTGCTGGACTAATGTACTTAGTAGCGTATGAGGATATTATACCATTGTATTAATATTTTGTACTGTCTTGTAAAAATATGTAATATAATATGCATATGTAGCATAGGAAATAGGGATATATAATTTGCTTACATTCATCCCCTTTTCCCCCAAACATTGGGAATATAACTGAATTGATGATGGGTTGAGTACCTGGGAAATGGCAAGATTGCCCATTCACAAATTAATTAATAAAATGTATACCCCATATCTTTCTCCATCACCAACCTCATGCTCTTTTCACTGCAATTCATGTTTCACCATCCACCATTATCATCATCCATCTCTTCAAATTATACATTACCATTATTTGAAATAATTGAAAACAGAAAGAATTCCGTCTCATCTAAAAGTCGAACTTGTAGAGATGGTCGGAATCAATTTATTTATATAATTTCTCTCAACACTCCCCTCAGTGGCGGAACCGGGAATTTCAAAGAGAGGGGCCCAATTTATAATAGAGTGTAACTAAACTTACTTTCGAACTTTTTATATATATCAAAAAATTAATTAGACTAAATATTTTTATATTAACTGAGTTAAATGCATTTATATATATATATATAAACAAAAATTTGTATAAAACGGTCTCATACATGAGATGGGGTACAAACTTGCACAAATCAATACATTTTCTTTCAAAATGTTAAAGGATCAATATCCAAATTATACTCCGTCTTGCCGTGATACCGTCTCATGCAAGTGTACTTCTAACTAGAAAAATATACAAATAAAAAATTCAAGTGGGGTTAGGGGGGCCCAGTGACCCCCTTGGCCCCCATGTGGTTCCGCCACTGGGTGGAATGCTTTCCATGGAAATCGAACTCAAAATCTGAACGTGAGCCTGGAGGCTCTGATATCATGAAATAATTTTGTCTCATCTAAAAGTCCGAACTTGTAGAGAGGGTCGGGAATCAATTCATTTATATAATTTTCCTCAACAAAAAATTTCATAAATTAGAAATCAAATTTGAACACAAATCATGTTCGAACTTAATTTTCAATGGAAAGCCCACCGTCCACTTCCAGACAAGTCATTTTACCATTCCTAAACTCATAATATTCATAACAAAGTTCAGGAAATTAAATGAAACAGTAACACATTCCTACTTCTTCACAACTCTTAATAATGCGCTTTTCCCTAATACCATGTGAAATTTATTATGATTATAGGCATGTGCAATTTTCGTTTATAGGGTTTAAAATGGATTTTTTAATTATTCATAATCATGACACTTTTCAATGATTTTTAAGTTAGGTGGTGATGCTATTTTCTAACAATATTAATGATACTGTTTTTGCATTTAATTTATTGATTTGCAATTTGAAGAAAAAATCACAAATGGTCCAGTAACTTTGCCCGATTCCAAAAATAGTCATTAAAGTTATTATTTTATCAATTATGGTCCTTTTGGTTTTAATTGTAGTCATTTTCGCTGGAAAATGGCCGGAAATATGATGTAGCACACAAAATAATGCAAAAAAAATATTGAAATGACGGGTTCAATGAAAGGAAGAGAATAGTATAAGTTTTGACCCTCGCCTCAACATAAATCACTCGAAATTAGCCACGATAATGAATGTAATTCGTGATTTTGAAGTTGCGATTCACGAGGGAGGTGTAATCAAAACATGAAATTGATTGAGGATTTTTCTTCCTTGATGAAAGACAGTTCAAATGAGAGTGATGACGACCGTCAATGTGATCAGAATAAAAAGTTAGGTCAATTTTCCGATCAAATTTTAAATTATCCGGCGAAAATGACTACAATTAAAACAAAAAAGACCACAATTGATAAAATAAAAACTTACATGACTATTTCTCAAATCGGACATAGCTACAAGACCATTTGTGATATTTTCTCGCAATTTGCTTCAATGTTGACATCTATCTCACTCTCGGCCAACAAAAGTGTAGAAGCTGTAGACTTGTACATACTTCAAATAAATCTAGTTGCATACATATTAATTAATTAACTACAAAGTGAAAATAAATATATATAGAGACATTGTGTCCAACATATATAATTTGTGGCAAAGTTTTACATTCGACAAGTGCACTGTTAAATTTAAATACATTTTAAACGGTATTGTATAGTTACATGCATATGTGATGATATATGTGTGTTGTTAATTAATCACATCTACATACTGTCCCACAAAAATTAGATGTACCGTCTCACATATCTCATTTTATGAGATGAATTAGGGTCAAATCAAATAAATTATTTAAATAAAACATAAACTAATTGGATTAAACGGTCATACAAAAGACCCCTACATTCATTAATATACACCTAAGTGATTTAATGCATCTCACAAGATCTCATCATGAAAAGGTTTAAATAAAATACAAAAACTCATATAAAACGACCTCATACATAAAACGGGATATAAACTAATATTTCAAATTAACACTTATTCATTTTAAAATATTAAAACGTAATGCCGAAATTATATTTCGTCTCATCGTAAAACAATCTCATATAATGCGTCTCTAAAATTAAAAGGGTAGGCACGAGCATGATGATCGCCATTAAAACGTCTTAATTATATTACTGCATGCCTACCATCTTAGCTAGCTATTACTACCATGCTTAACGGCTTTAACTGTCCCACCTAATTACTATAACTACCACGAACTTCATTTTTAACAAAATTAATTACTAGTATTAATACATTTATCCATCTTCACATTTAATTCCTGCACCTTATATATGACATATATAGGACCACTTTCGACCCTCCTTAATTTAAATGTTTTACTATATAGTTTTAATTTGTTTGGACCACTTTAAATATATCTATAGGGAAACCTCCCATGTGAACAAACCACATGACCAAATAAGTGAATAGTGGTAAATATAGTTATATGGAGAAATGTATATTGTCAATTTTGTATATTAAATAACCTGAAAAGTAATATCTAAAACTTTCTAATAAATTATTGTGAATAACTAATGTTAGACAAAAACTCGTATGAGATGGTCTCATGCATGAGACGAAGTATACTTAGCACAATCAACACTCACTATTCTCAAAGTGTTAAAGCACAAATGTCTAAATTACACTCCGCCTCACCGTGAGATGGTTTCATGCAAGAGTACCTCTTAACGTTAACCAAATAAAAGATATATACATAAAATTATCTAATAAGTCACTGTTTAAACTGTCATATCTTATTATGTACCTTAGCTCTTATATACACATAATGTTCAGGTAAATATTATCTATTAATTGGGTAATGCTAAATGGGGTGATTCACCCCGGAGTGATAAGGGTAATTATGTTATTTCAAGTGGCGTATTGACTGTTTTGTTCTTAACGAAACCTTTTAATTAATGAATTGGTGGAGCCTGCTATCATTAAGGATAAAATAGAGAAAACACATATTCACCACGGGATGATTCCTACCATTTAGCGCGGTCCTTAATTATATAGGGTTTAGAGAGGTTTATCAGTAATGATTCCGGATTGAAATTTGAGACTACAAAGTCTAAAGATTCGAACCTATGACGACTTTAATGTCACGGATGTACTAGCTAAAAAAATCACTTTTAAGTTAGGAGGGCTTACCACTATTTAATTACACTCCATTTATGTCCAAAAAAGTTCACATGTATTTTTCATAGCTTTTAGGTTAATGGTCATGTGCCACAAAAGTGCTACTCCCTCCGTCCCAATTATATAAGCTTATTTTTCTTTTATTGATGTCCCAAATATATAGGTTTGTTTATAAACAAAGTAATTTTTTTCAATTAATTTACTAATATAACTTTATTCATTAATTATATTAGAAACTATAACAATCATTAAATAGGGGTATAATAGAAATTTAACTTGCTTATTTTACTTTTCCAATACAATTTTTTAATCTGTGAAAACTCAAATAAATCTATATATTTTGGACGGAGGGAGTATTTGATATGGGCTATGAAAAGCTCATTCTACGTGTAAAGTAAAAGGACTCAAATTTAATGAACTCGCTACTAGTATTTTCTATGAAAAGCTCACTCTAAATGTAAGGTAAAAAGAGTACTCCAATTCAATAAAGTATTTGAAGATTTTTATGTATGGAATTCAAAGTACTCCCCCTCATCCTTGAACAACTCCACGCATGTTTTAGTTGGTACGTTCCATAAAAGTTTGTACATATTTACACAAAATGTCATTACTTTTAAATTCTATATATACACTTACGTACTTTATTAATAAAAGTTTACAATAAACCCTTACACTCTAAACTTTTGAGGGCCTAAAGAAGTAAATCAACGGGATGGAAAATAATAAGTAAATCAATGGAATAAAAAATAATATTAAATATCCCTCAAAAAAAAATAGTAAATAGAATCTTTTTGACAAATATTTATGTGAACTAAGTTCACGTGAATTCTTTTTATTTAAGCATATAAAATATTAAAATGACATTTAAAAGTTAATTTTTTTTAAAATAATACTACCTCCGTCCTAAACTCGATTGCCACATTACTGTGTGCTCAAGTTTTAAGAAAAAAATGATAAAGTGTTGAGGTAGAAAAAATTATTTATTAGTATTTTATGTGATAAAGTGATGGGTAATTGTGATTAAAAAGAGTTGTTTATTAATATTTTATGTGATAAAGTGGGTATTTCCATTTAAGGAAAGTGGTAATCAAATATGGGACATCCGAAATGAAAATGTGGCAATCGAGTTTAGAACGAGAGAAATAACACTTTATATAGATAATAATAATAATATTAAAAATAAATCATCGTGAAACCAATTTCACCAAATATCTACTCAGACCTTTATGGTCTATGACCATGCATCTTGATGCTCTCAATTAGTGAATTAATCACATGGTGTGCTTTATAGTTACTTCATTAAAAACAAAACGTTCCAGCTAATTCTCATTTCTTAATCCCCCATTTTCCCAGTAAAACAAAACCACCCCATAATCTTTTTTTTTTAATACCATGTTACCAGTATAAAAAATGTTGTAATTTTAATTCTTTTTAAAGGACCAAAATGCTAATTTTTTTAAATGAATTACGGGTCTATAAATTGTATACCAATTATGCAGTGCAATACTTGAAGTATTCGTTAACAAACAGTATTAGTTAATACTTAATAAACGTCTCACTTCACGCAAGACTTTCTTTATACGGAGAGAGATAGCGGTGCATCTGGCGGGGAAAGCAGGCAATTACGACAAACGGGTGGCAGTAAGACGACACCGTTTAATTCAAATTTATCATTCCCACTATATATGTATGCATCTATCCATTCCAAAGCCCCAATCAGAAACTTAACAAACTAGCAAACACATTCATCCCCACCGCAATGCCGCCGTCTATTCCGGCGTCGCCACCGCCTCCATCCACCTAACAGAATTGGTACCCACTCCTGTAACGTATAGTCGAAATGTCGGTATCCAACTCCACGAAGCAAGCGGAGGCACGTGACCTCAAGCACCGGGTCCTCACGTGCCTCCACAGGCTCTCCGATAGGGACACTCACACCGCCGCCGCGTCGGAGCTTGAATCCATTGCGAAGACGCTCTCCGCCGACGCGCTTCCGTCGTTCATTTCGTCAATCTCCGCCACCGACTCCTCTGATAAGTCGCCGGTGCGGCGGCAGTGCGTCCGCCTCGTCGCCGTTCTGTCTGAGCACCACGGGAACTCGCTCTCCCCTCTCCTGTCGAAAATCCTCTCCGCCGTGGTCCGTCGCCTCCGCGATCCGGATTCCTCCGTCCGCGCCGCCTGCGTCGCGGCTTCTTTCTCCCTCGCGTCGCACCTCAATTCTCCCCCGTTCGCCTCCATTACTAAACCCTTTCTCGAATCGCTCTTAATTGAGCAGGATTCCAACGCCCAAAACGGCGCCGCTTTGTGCTTGGCGGCGATAATTGAGGGATCGACAGATCCGGATGTGGCGAGCTTGAGGAAATTGCTCCCGAGGCTTGAGAAATTGGCGAAATGCGATGGTTTCAAGGCGAAGGCGGCGGTTGTGGCTCTGATTGGAAGCGCCGCTGGAGTGAAGGGAGTGTTGAGCAGCGGCGGGAAGAATGCGATTAGGAATTTGGTTATGTGTTTGATGGAGATTTTGGGGAGTGAAGATTGGGTGGCGAGGAAGGCCGCCGCGGAGGCCTTGATTAAGATCGCGGCGGTGGAGAAAGACGCATTATCTGAGTATAAATCTTCATGCCTGAAGACTTTTGAGGCTAGGAGATTTGACAAGGTTTGATTTAAGTTGAATTTATTAAAAAATAGCATAACATTGGGAAATTTTCAGTTGTTTTATGTGTTTGATTGAATGTTGGTTGATTTGATCAGGTGAAGGCCGCGAGGGAGACGATGAATCAGATGATAGAGGCATGGAAGGAAATTCCAGATCAACTTGAAGAGGTTTCACCGCCATCTGAATCTCAGGCATCGTCTAAAGGTATGAGATACAATGCTCTTTGTTTTTTTTCTGTATTACCATGTCCATTTGGTTAATTGTGTGGTTGATGATATACATATTGTTGTTTAAAATTAGAGTACATGAGTTAATGAAGAGTTGATTTAGTTTTTGTGTTCTCTTTTTATAGTAATCTATTTTCTATTTGCAATATATTGTTGATTTGTTCTTTACTTCAAATAGATTATAATATTGTCATCATCTCATCCTTTGGTTGGATTCTAGTTATTTGATTATTTCCTATTCTACCTGGCATCTTGTCCATGAATTTGCCCCCACACTTCTCTTAATATGAAGATATCATACATATATTTAATCAGCTACATATTTCCTAACCTTGTGTTCTTTTATAATTATAATTTTCTTACTTGATTGCTTGGGGTACAGAAATTGCTAGCGATGGACGTTATCCTCCTGGCTTGAAAACTTCTGTTAACTATACTGCTTCACAACCAAAGAAAACTATCCCTCTCGACAATGGCTTCCATGCTTCAACGGCCAGAAGAAGTTCTCTTGGGGGTAATGAAAACAGAAAGAGTCCACCAATGTTCAAGAAATTGGAACGTAAGAAGCCATCCAGTGTGAAAGTTGAACCTGCTGGTCCTACTGGCACATTGGTTTCAGAAGATAGACCTTTGAATGGGGATGGGAAAAAAATCGCGAAACCAGAGATCAAACGAGCCTTGTTCGATGAGAAGCAGATTCTTGATCGGGTTGCTCCAGGTGTTGAGACTAGTATTGTTGTTAGTAATGAAACTGGAGATGTGTGTAGGCATCAGAGAGACTGTGAAGACCTATCTCGAATCCGAAGGCAGCTTGTTCAAATCGAAAATCAGCAATCCGATTTGTTAGAACTTCTCCAGGTATTTTTTCACAAACATGAGTAATTGAAAAAGCTGTTGAAAAGTATTACTTCATGTGATGAAAAAGATTAGGTGTATATTGAAAAAATACTAATGCTGTTCAGCGTATAAACTAATACATTTCTTTTATATGAGCTAATACTTTACCTTGTATGTACTAATACTTCTCATTAGATATAGACATTAATTTGCTTTTTTTTTTCACTCTAATTCAGAGATTCATCGGGAGCTCACAGAACGGTATCCATTCTCTGGAGGCACGTGTTCATGGATTAGAATTGGTTTTGGATGAAATCTCGTTTGATTTAGCTGTCTCAACTGGACAAATGTCACGAAATGATTCTATGTGTTGCAAGTTACCCGGTACAGAATTCTTGAGCTCCAAACTCTGGAAAAAAACGGAAGACCGTCCTGCAGCTTCTCAGTTACCTGTTTCTTGCAGAACCCCATCAGTTGCACTTCCCAGCACCCCTGGTAATAACGGAGATGCTGAAGGGTTCCCTTTGCAAAATCGGAGATACCGTTCACGTGGTGGTCGAGGGCTAATAATGAACCCATTGGCTGAAATCCCTAGAGCCTCCCAGGGGCTTCAGGAAGCTTCCTCGAGTGGAGTTGCAAAAAGAACATTGTCGTTCGAAGTCAGTAGCTTGTACAGCTGCCCGAATGATTCCAGGTACACTCAACTGATCCTAATGAACATTACAGTTGAATGTTGAATGTAGTCTCTTGTACATTAAAATTGAATTTGTATGCCTCACCTTAGGTTCACAAGCAGTAATGTATCTTGATTCGGATAGAATTGATGATTTGATCCGTGTCTTATTCAGGCTAAGGTATGATATGCAACATAGACATATGATGGATGTATAGACCATGTACAGTTCCACTCGAGTCGCTCATACAGGAAGTTTGCGAAGTTTGTTCCTCGGCTGAAAGCCGAAGCATATCATCTTCCATTTTCATATCTAGTCCTTGAGGTTCCTGCCCTTTCGAGTGAGAATGAGATTCAAATATGAATTATTGAGTTCCTCACCAAAATACCTTTGTTAAATCATGTGATGAGGAAGGAACCTGTAAAGTTCTCCATATTATTTTGTTCCTAGCTGTTCTGTGCCTTTTTTTTTGTCCCATTAGATGGAATAGATCTTAGGCTGTAATTAAATTGAATATATCGAATTCAAAGAAATATTTGTGGCGGAACTAGTTGGAGTTTTTTTTCTCTCTTTATATTTACTAAAGTAAATATTATTGAGTGCGACAACTATTAAGGAGGTTTTGACCACAAGTTTGGAAATTCAACCCAACAATGAGGTCATGCTTGTTTTTGGCCTGGGAGATCCGTATGGAATGAATTTTCCCACATTCCGACCACTTTTTGGATTTGCATATCCCATTCCCTATCTAAAACGATGTTTGGTTCGAGGGTATCAAAGCGAAAGAATAGGAATGGAATTTGGATGTTTGGTTCCCATTCCCTATCTAAAAGGATGTTTGGTTCGAGGGTATCAAAGCGAAAGAATAGGAATTGAATTTGGATGTTTGGTTCAAGGGTATCAAAGTAAAAAAATAGGAATGGAATGAAATATGTTGTTTGTTGTTAAGGAATAGGAATGGAAAGAGTGTATTGATTCTTCAAAATTGGGAGGAATTCCCATACCACTATCAAAGTGATACATTTTCTAAATACACATTTATCCATATTATACACCTTTGAAATTGTGTATCATTAACCTTCAAAAATTACATCACAATGATACTTAAAAAATGAAGAAGTTTTTATCTATATTGTATATATATACAAACCCATAGAGCGTATATCTAACGAAAATATCATTATTAACAGTATTCTCAAGGCTAATTTTATAATTACCATGTTAGAAACAAAATTTCCTAGGAATGAAGGAAACAAGAAACAAACAAGATTTGAGCTCACTCTCAAATAAAACACCAAAGATTTTTTCTGCAAATTAGGTAGAAAAATAAAGTCTAAGATGATTCAGCCGTAGTTGTCTGGACAAGTGTTCATAATGTGTAAATGAAGATATACATTATACATACATATACGATATATCTCCGTCTACATGCAGATTGTTGCTTTGAGAGAATAGCCAGCATCTCTTTTAAAGTCTTGTTTGAATTCACATTCGTACAGCAAAATGTTATTGTCAACTCCACCTCTTCTTTTCAGACAAGATATAAGCTGCCAAAAAAAAAAACAAAAACGAGCAACATAAACATTAAGGCAAGATGGAATGTTTATGCAGAAGATAGACGAAAATCCACATTCAAATTAAAGGACATGATATGATGGACCTCTATGCTACTGTTGCCATGTAATATTTTGACAGGTCTGGTCATCCAGATGTCCGAGAACTAACATTCATCCTGATACTGAGAAAACTCACCTTATGTCTACTGCCAACCATTGTTTATGCACTAACGTTAAATTTTTTGGTTCCAACACTTTTTTTCTGAGAATACAGTTGACCTATATGGATTATATAGAGTTATAGATAAATGGAAAAATAATGGAAGAACAAGCAATAGGGGCCTACAGATTTCTGCCTTGACTTGCTTTATATGTATGACAATTGAGATGTTTATAGGGGTACCTAACTATATTAAACCACCAAAAAAAAAAACTAGTGTTTCTAAAGATTTCAATAAGCACTATTTATTAAGCAACTAAAGAATTTGACATTCACGGACTTTACTCAAAATAATGATGACAATTAACCCCAGGGGGAAACTAAGTGAGGTTTGTTTGCATCATTAGCCAAAAAAAAACAAGGGGAAAACATAGTATCACGAGTCATGTTTGAATGTCAACTGCCATTGTAGTTCAACAAAAATATCATCATTGATCATACAAGAGTCAAGACATTATAATAGCATGCTTCACTAATGTATAGAGATTTCGTCATTGACAAACTCCATCTTCAAACGGTAATCTATCCACCTAGATAGAGTATAAATTTACGAGAACTAACAAAGAAGCAACAACATTAAGTCTCTACACTATCAAACCATGAGCAAGAGAACCCAAGTATATTCATATATATATAAACTAGAAAAAGTAACATGCAAATGCAATTAGAGATTCACTTACCTGACGAGCAACCTGTGCCAAGCGCCTACTATCTCGTGATGATTCCACCAACAAGCTAGACTTGGATGGTTCCATGCGATTATGACTATCTTTTTTATCTCCTACTCTCTTTTCAACCTCGGGCTTAGGTGGCTCGTTCACTTCAGACCCGCTCAGAGCTCTTCGCTTATGCCTCCTTTGAAATGTGTATTTGATGACTCTTTCTTTTACAGATTCACTACGAAGCCCTATAATAACGCCAGATGCATCTGACCCTATACCATTTGACAGCATGTCAAATTTCTCAACATCCACTTTACAAACATGCCCAGTTTCCTCCCCTGATTGCACCATTTCTTCGTTCAATCCTTCATCTTTTTGCAGTACTGAAGATTCTGCTACCATGGAAAGATCCTCACTAGAACGAGTGTTCTCGTTGACTGAAACGGGAATATGTTTCGTCAAAGTTGTTACAGATTTTCTTCGTCTAGTAGCTCTCTTCCTTTTCCGGTGGAAAGGTGGAAAGCTAGTCAGCTTGGTATCTGCCAACAATGGTGCTTTTCTGGTATCTTCGTTTTCTGCTTGCTCTTCGTTATTCTTCGTGCCCATAATCTCATCACCCTCACATGCACAGATTCTCTATGTGCAACCGTTTCTATATAATCCAGGCTCTTTATTCCTCGAAATTATGGAAGGCAGATCTCGGTTCCTAATATACGAACCACAAGTGCAAACTTTCTTGTCGTGATAACACTTGGAACATTCATTTTGCTGACTCAGCAGCACTGATACATCGAATTTAATAGCAAGGGAGTTTGGGTGAACAAATTGGTTCGATTGGTAAGAGTGAGCTCCATTAGCCATTTCTCTTGAACTAGCATCATTGGATTCATTCACATTCTGTGAATTATCTTTTTTGATCCTTTCCATTTCATCCTGCAATTCACCCAACTTTTCTCTAAGATCTTCTACAATATCTCCAGCTTCCTGAAGTTGAGCTTCAAGTTCTTCAATCTTCTTCTGCTGACTAAGTGCTGCAGCTTCAGCTTCAGTATTCTGAAAAAATTGGCAATATGTACAATAAGCAATACGATTGAAACTGCGTGTGCACTAGCTGCATATCTCTTGTATGTATGTATGGTGTACCAGAGGGGGTTGGGCTTGTGACATTCTCCTCTGTGTATACATAAAGTAAAATCACTTATGCCACCAATTTGCACAATTCAAGAGAAATACAATGTGGGAATGAACTGTATGGATTATACTACAAAAATAACAAAACTAAATTTATCAAGTGGTATCAGAGCGCGGGTCGTGTGTTCGAATCCCGATGGCAGCAATTGTTGGTCAAATGAGGGGGAATCCTGCCCGGCAGGACCTTTAGTCCTCACAGACTGGTAACTGTTGGGGGGTGTTGGGGAATTGATTACCCGGATCTATTCGGGATGAATATTTAAATACAAATTTAATTCTAACAATTATTATTAGCATGAATTAATCCTATATTAATTCAAATAATAATTCAACAACAAATTATGCATATAAACAGTTCACATAAAACCTACGCATGCGGAATTACTACGGGTTTACGTGAACTAACCTCTTGGAGTGGCAATGGCCTCGTTGATGAAAACACACCAAAAAACCTTCCCAAGTATTCCCTAGTCCTTGCTCGTCAATCCAGTGGAAGGAAACTCGCGAACAATTAACAAAAGGGAAAATAAAATTTGTTGCACCACCTTTGTGGATTTACTAATTTTTCCAGCACATGGAATTGTACACTCACAATTGACGTTTTTAAAAAATACACAATCTGTCGACGTTTCAAAATATTTGATATTTTATCGACGCTGATATTTTTCCGAAAAACCAATTTTCGTGTTCGGCTGGGGATGAAACATTCATCCCCTATTTATAATGAGCTGGTGGTCGAAAATTTGGGAAAAAATAATATGGGAAAATCTTTTTCTTGATCTCCAAGAAATCTTGAATATATCTCATATATTATTTTCCTCCATAATTAAATATTCCACAAAAATCTCAACTCCTCTTGTTATGGGATATTTCGAAATTTTAAGGAAAAAGAAACCAAGATTTGGATCTTCTTGAATTTATGAGATATTCTTGTATTCCAAGAATACATATCTTCCATAATATCTTTTCAAGAAAATCAAGAAAATCTTTCTCTCCCTTAATTATTCAAAATTTTCGAAATTTCATAGTAAATAACCAAGTGGGAGATTTCTTGAATTTAATGAGATAATCTTGTATTCCAAGAATACATATCTTCATTTCATAACAAAATTCAAAAAAAATCTTTCTCCCCTTTTATTTACTATTTTCGAAATTTAGGAAAAATAGGCAACACAAATTTATTTTATTTTTAAACACAGTTTTCAGTTGTTGGACTTTATGTTGAGCTACTTGAGGGCCTTTAGGAGAATTAAGATTGGACCTTCCAATGGATCTTGAATTATCAATATTGAGCCACAATATTATTCAAGCCCATAAATATTAATTAATCTCACTACATAATTAATATTGCACTATCCATCTTAACCCATATTACTGTTAATATGACTCCCGATTATTATTTCCCGTGTTTAAGATTATCTAGCCCATTAATTAATTCAAGCCACTGAAATAGCTTTCCATTAATTAATATCTTTTATCCTTGGTAAAGGAACGGTTCAACATTATTACCCATACCGGAAACTAGTTCCACTTGCAAGATTTGGTATGATAAAACTTATGAACCTCCAAGGGGGCAAATCGAACAAGCGTACTTGCACACGATTCTCCGTATTAAATCTTAGCAATCGCATGTGACCAATAATATTGCCCAAGATATAGAGTATTGAATCTCGTTGATTCTCTTCCCGTAATAAGTCAAAGCAATAGTTACTAACCACACACAATCCTATTTAAGGGACGAAGATTAAGAAATAACGAACCACTGAGGTCTAATTCTTCCTAGTTCAGTTCTGAAGAATTTGTCCTCCTGTAGGTCCTCTTCAGTGCACTAGACATGCACTAGTGTAATCTCTTGGTCAAGACAAACCAATCTGAGCCTTACACTTCAACCTTTCACGATGGATTGTTCATTTCCATCTAGGTCGTGAATGGTGTACTTTTGGTTTCAAGGAACTGTTAATTTAATCTTCTGTGATCTGGTATCACTAAATTAACTACAATGTAACACGTATTATTTATTGAACAGTTATGCAGTAAATATATGTAACATTCGATGATATTTAAAGCATCAGTGATAAACAATTTATTTCAGTAAATAAGTCCGAAATTCAGTCTGATTATACAAAGTAAAAACATACTTTCCAGTATAATCCCAACAATCTCCCACTTATACTCAAAGTTTGCTTTTAAGTATACTACAACATGTCTCGTGTAGTTCCTAATACGTGACATATAATGTCACCTATACGAACCTAATAATGTCTCCCACTTATACTCAAAGCAGATTGACAACGGTCTTGACACCCATTCCATCCACATGTCTCTCGAATGTATTCTGAGGCAGACCCTTTGTGAATGGATCTGCAAGGTTGTCTTCTGACGCGATCTTTGCCACCTCTATATCTCATCTCTTAACGATTTCTCGTATAAGATGGTATTTCCTTTCAATGTGTTTGCCGGCCTTGTGGGCTCTTGGTTCCCTTGAATTTGCAAATGCTTCGGCATTGTCACAATAAACAGTGATTGTGCTGGGCAAATTCAGAACTACATCCAAGTCCAATAGGAAGTTCTTGAGCCAAACCGCTTCTTTCGCTGCCTCACAAGCAGCTACATATTCGGCTTCCATGGTAGAATCTGCGATGCATTTCTGCTTAACGCTTCTCCATGACATGGCTCCTCCCCCCATGCAAAACACTCTACCGGAGGTAGATTTTCTGGAATCTAAGTCTGATTGGAAATCCGAGTCCGTGTAGCCGATGGGGATTAGACTATCTGACTGATAAACCAACATTCTATCTCGAGTTCTTCTCAGATACTTCAGAATATTTTTAACTGCCATCCAATGTTCTTTCCCCGGGTTATTTTGATATCTTGTCACCATGCCAACGACAAAGCAGATATCCGATCTCGTGCACAACA
Organism: Stenogyne calaminthoides; assembly: GCA_037126765.1. Taxonomy (NCBI): domain Eukaryota; kingdom Viridiplantae; phylum Streptophyta; class Magnoliopsida; order Lamiales; family Lamiaceae; genus Stenogyne; species Stenogyne calaminthoides. Next base: position 940,415 of record JBBCBC010000015.1, read on the forward strand.
TTGCATACATAAGGTTTTCGACAACCGAAGCATAAGGAATGCCTTTCATGTCATCTATCTCCTTTTGTGTTTTAGGGCACATTTCCTTGGATAGATGGATTCCATGCCTGAAAGGTACGAAGCCTTTCTTGGAATCCTGCATACTGAATCGTTTCAAGACAGTGTCTATGTATGAAGCTTGCGATAAGCCTATCATCCTTTTCTTGCGATCTCGAGTGATCTTGATCCCAAGGATGTGCCCGGCTTCCCCTAAGTCCTTCATATCAAACTGTTTTGAAAGCCATGCCCTTACGTCTGATAACACCTTTACATCGTTCCCGATGAGCAGAATGTCGTCTACGTATAGTACTAAGAATACCAATGCAGTTCCGACATGCTTTTTGTACCCACAACTTTCGAACTCGTTCTGATCAAACCCATAAGACTTTATAACATGATCAAAACATTGGTTCCAAGCTCTGGATGCTTGTTTGAGTATGTAAATGGACTTCATGAGCTTACAAACTAGGTGTTCTTGGCCCTTTTCAATGAAGCATTGGGGTTGTTGCATATAGATTTCTTCATCAAGACTTTCGTTAAGGAATGCTGTCTTGACATCCATTTGCCAGATTTCAAAATCGAGATGCGCAACAATCGACAAGAGAATCTGGATGGACTTGAGCATTGCTACAGGTGAAAAAGTTTCCTCATAGCCGATCCCTTCTTTCTGAGTATAACCTTTCGCCAAAAGCCTTGCCTTGAAGGTTTCCACCTTCCCGTCCGGTCCCATTTTTCTCTTGTATACCCACTTGCAACCAATGGATTTGACCCCATTAAGTGATTCGACTAGCTCCCACACTCTGTTATGATCCATAGAACTCATTTCGGCTTTCATTGCCTTTTGCCAAGAAACCGCATCCTTGTCTTGGATTGCCTCATCATATGTCCATGGGTCTGATTCGTCTTGTCCGGGAATCAAGTCCGAGGACTCTCCTATCCCCATGAATCTCTCGGGCTGTTTCACAACCCTCCCACTACGACGAGGTTCCGATTGTGTAAGTGTGTCGTTTGGTATGTCATCTTGTACAGTTGGCAACGAGGTTAGCCCCCTTAGCTCATTTAAGGTAATCTCACTTCAGGGTCTTCATTCGTTCATATAGTCTTCTTCCAAAAATCTAAAGTGGGTGCTTATTACCACCTTTTGATCTTTGGGACCATAGAACATACACCCTTTTGTTCCCTCGGGGTATCCTATAAACAACCTTAATTCTGATCGAGGATCCAATTTTCTGGCTTCCTTGTCCAACATGTAGGCCGGACACCCCCAAATTCTCATGTGCCTCAAACTGGGCTTGCGCCCGGTCCACAATTCTTTGGGAGTTTTGGGAACCGATTTGGATGGCACCAAGTTTAGAATGTAAGCCGTTGTTTCGAAGGCATGACCCCATACCGACTTAGGAAGATCCACATAACTCATCATTGATCTAACCATTTCCAAAAGAGTTCTGTTTCTTCGCTCTGCAACCCCGTTTTGTTGAGGGGTTTGGTGTGCGATTAGTGGGATACAATCCTTCATCGACAAGTAGTTCAAAAAACTCATTTGAGGTACTCGCCTCCACGATCGGATCGTAGAGACTTGATACGTTTTTCCCTATGATTCTCTGCTTGAGCCTTAAATTCTTTGAATTTCTCAAAGGTCTCAGATTTATGCTTTATAAGGAAAATATAACCGTGCCTTGAGTAATCATCAATAAAAGTGACAAAATACTCATAACCTTCTCTTGCTTTGGTTGACATTGGACCACATACGTCTGTGTGGATGATTTCTAACACTTCTTTGGCTCTATTCCCTTGGCTCTAATGCCCTCTTGGTCATTTTACCCTCCAAACATGATTCGCGAGTTGAAATTGGTTCAACTTGGAGAAATTCCAGTGAACCGTCTTTCACCAACCTTTAGATCCTGTTTGGATTAATATGTCCCAATCTTAGATGCCATAGAAGTGTTTCGTTCACGTCTGATGAACGTTTTCTTTTATCAGAAACAATTGATGTGTTATAGGATGCATTTCGTGAGTGGTGTGCACAGTTAATTGTATAGAGATTATTCGACAACGTTCCATGAAGATAAATTTATCATAAAGAGAAATGGTAACAACTTTATTAAAAGTAACCGAATATCCATCAAGGTAAAGTTTAGAAACCGAAATTAAATTCTTTCTAAAATTCAGAACATAAAGAACATCTCTTAAAATTAAAAACTGTCTTCAAAAGACAGTGCACTTCTCCCATCGCTTTCACCGCCACTCAGAAGCATCACCCAGTGTGATGAGGATCTCACTCCCACTAAGTTGCCGGGTCCGCTTGAACCCGTGAAGCAAACATGATTAGTGGATCCCGTATCAACTACCCACGAATGAGAAGTATACGCCGCTATACAAGTTTCAACAACTAGTGCGTGAGAATTACCTTTCTTTCCGGCCCTTTTGGGGTTGGAACAGGCAAACCTCCATTGTCCTTACCGCTGTTGAAGCACTTCCTCTTTGGATTTTCCTTGACACCACAAGAATTCCTCATCTTACCATTGCCCTTGGCAACAGTTGAGTTTTATTGCTTATGGCTTTTGGTTCTCTTCTTCTTCTTGCCTACCCTTGGCCTAGAAAATGAAGACGGACCACTTGCCGTCAAAGCTTGAGTTTGGTGCCCCATCAACATCTCTGCCGAGACCAAAGCTTGCAACAAATCAGCTAGCGAGGCCAAAATGCTCGTAAACTTTTTTGGGCGTAGAGTGAAGTACCAAATTCATCTGAGTCTCCAGATTATAATCTTCACTCAGAACCTCAAGTTTGTTCAGATGGACCATCAATTTTGAGGACGTAATCCCTTACGGGTTTGCCCTCCACCATTTTCAGCAACGACATCTTGCAAGGTGATCTGGCGAGTCCCGCATTTTTGACTCGTCAGTTGGCTCATCTGATTTTGGTGTGTCAAGAATCCACTTGTGCTTTTGTGCAGTTAGGACAATTATAATTTTTTCGTTTCCAATCAATATAGTTTCCATACTTATTCTATTTACTTTAAGTATAATAAACAGTGGATTAAAAGGTTGCGACATGATGAACTGAAATAAATAATAATATGCATAAGCACAAATATATCACATGGTTCGATCACATGTTTCATATTAAAATCTCAAAAAAAATATGAACATGCATCAGCCAACATCTCAAAACAGTTTAAATAAGCCACGTGGGGTGGGTCATTATTTAAACACATTCAAGCTAAAAGTTACAAACAAGAACAAATTTATAAACCTTTAATATCCAGATTAATAGTTGGCTCCCACTTGACCAATATAAAATTGGCGGGGACTTGGGAAGTATATGCATATCAATTTTATACCTAAGTAATAACCATGATTAAATACAGAATTATTATTTCGCTTTTTGAACGAGCCTCGTGGGGAGGGTCATCGTCGCCACTAGTAATAATCCACAATCATCCATTTGAAATTTATTCATGTGAAAGCTATCTTTTGACCGTCCGGGGGAATTTCTCCAAAAGAATTCACAAATAAATAAATCATGAAGGTCAAAATTAATTCAATTTTATTATCAGGAATAAAATTGTCAATTAATTGTTTAAGCATACTTAGTAATTTTCGAAAAGTGAGATTTTTTCAAAACGTTTTTCTCATGCATCGCAAATTTAAACACAATTTAAATAAGCATAAAATAATGCATAAAATCAAAACAAAAAATTAAACATATTGGGCACATTTATCCAATTGTCATGGTTAATTTTTGTAATGTCTTGATCTTGAGAAATCGTCTTCATAGCCTTCATAGTTCGTCTCTAAAAGCTCCCACTTGACCATCTTAAAAAAATGCCTTGTCAAGCCACGTCATTGACCCATTTCATGGTCTGAGTGCCCGCTTAGCACTCCCCGACCGTGTCGAGTGGCATCCGTCTTGCTTAAACCGAAGACGCCAAGACGCCGCCTCGCCGCCTTCGCCCGCAAGCCAGCGTGCCATCGGCGTCGCGTCACCAACGATCTCGCTCTTGGCTTTCCTGTCGCCCACACACCATAAGCGTCAGCGTCGCGTCGCGATCAAGGCCTCCCTTGCATCGCGTTTTGACGACGATGCACGCTTACGCCTTGATTCGGATCCGTCTTTTAATTCTTCGTCTTCGCCTCCGTTTCCAATCCAGTTATAATTTATTTACAAAAAATAAATAAACCTAGATTTAGACTAGTCTATTACATTGATCAAATCAAATAAATTCTAATCTACTCATGGATTTTCTCACGAGGCAAAACGAATTCGAACGAATCGAATAAAAAAAAACCACAATTTATATGCATGCATAAATAAAAACATTAAATTCCATGAAAATTGGATACCTGCAAAAAAAGATCTAGCAATTCTACTATCCAATTTCAAATTTAATGAAAACGAATTAAATTACAATTTAAAATTCAGAGCCCGAAACCGTGGCTCTGATACTAGTTGTTGGGAATTGATTGCCCGGATCTATTCGGGATGAATATTTAAATACAAATTTAATTCCAACAGTTATTACTAGCATGAATTAATCCTATATTAATTCAAATAATAATTCAACAACAAATCATGCATATAAACAGTTCAAATAAAACCTACACATGCGGAATTACTAGGGGTTTACGTGAACTAACCTCTTGGAGTGGCAATGGTCTCGTTGATGAAAACACACCAAAAAGCCTTCCCAAGTATTCCCTAGTCCTTGCTCGTCAATCCGGTGAAAGGAAACTCGCGAACAATTAACAAAATGGAAAATAAAATTTGTTGCACCACCTTTGTGGATTTACTAATTTTTCCAGCACATGGAATTGTACACTCACAATTGACATTTTTCGAAAATACACAATCTGTCGACGTTTCAAAATATTTGATATTTTATCGACGCTGATATTTTTCCGAAAAACCAATTTTCGTGTTCAGCTGGGGATGAAACATTCATCCCCTATTTATAATGAGCTGGTGGTCGAAAATTTGGGGAAAAATAATATGGGAAAATCTTTTTCTTGATCTCCAAGAAATCTTGAATATCTCATATATTCTTTTCTCCATAATTAAATATTCCATAAAAATCCCAACTCCTCTTGTTATGGGATATTTCGAAATTTTAAGGAAAAAAAAACCAAGATTTGAATCTTCTTGAATTTATGAGATATTCTTGTATTCCAAGAATACATATCTTCCATAATATCTTTTCAAAAAAAATCAAGAAAATCTTTCTCTCCCTTAATTATTCAAAATTTTCGAAATTTCATAGTAAATAACCAAGTTGGAGATTTCTTGAATTTAATGAGATAATCTTGTATTCCAAGAATACATATCTTCATTCCATAACAAAATTCAAAGAAAATCTTTATCCCCTTTTATTTACTATTTTCGAAATTTAGGAAAAATAGACAACAAAAATTTATTTTATTTTTAAACACCTTTTTCAGTTATTGGACTTTATGTTGGGCTACTTGAGGGGCCTTTAGGAGAATTAAGATTGGACCTTCCAATGGATCTTGAATTATCAATATTGAGCCACAATATTATTCAAGCCCATAAATATTAATTAATCCCACTACATAATTAATATTGCACTATCCATCTTAATCCATATTACTGTTAATATGGCTCCGGTTATTATTTCCCGTGTTTAAGATTATCTAGCCCATTAATTAATTCAAGCCACTGAAATAGCTTTCCATTAATTAATATCTTTTATCCTTGGTAAAGGAACGGTTCAACATTATTACCCATACCGGAAACTAGTTCCACTTGCAAGATTTGGTATGATAAAACTTATGAACCTCCCAAGGGGGCAAATCGAACAAGCGTACTTGCACACGATTCTTTATTAAATCTTAGCAATCGCATGTGACCAATAATATTGCCCAAGATATAGAGTATTGAATCTCGTTGATTCTCTTCCCGTAATAAGTCAAAGCAATAGTTACTAACCACACGCAATCCTATTTAAGGGACGAAGATCAAAAAATAACGAACCACTGAGGTTTAATTCTTCCTAGTTCAGTTCTGAAGAATTTTTCCTCCTGCAGGTCCTCTTCAGTGCACTAGACATGCACTAGTGTAATCTCTTGGTCAAGACAAACCAATCTGAGCCTTACACTTCAACCTTTCACGATGAATTGTTCATTTCCATCTAGGTCGTGAATGGTGTATTTTTGGTTACAAGGAACTGTTAATTTAATCTTCTGTGATCTGATATCACTAAATTAACTACAATGTAACACGTACTATTTATTGAACAGTTATGCAGTAAATATATGTAACATTCGATGATATTTAAAGCATCAGTGATAAACAATTTATTTCAGTAAATAAGTCCAAAATTCAGTCTGATTATACATAGTAAAAACATACTTTCCAGTATAATCCCAACAGGGGGGGGGTTGTTGGGATATGGGTTCCAGTAGTTCCCAGCCAAGGTCGTGTGCCAGATGATGCGAGTCCTGAAATATGGCATGATCGTAGCACGGCTAAGGCATTCAACACAAGGCACGTTAAAAGGAATTGATTAGTACTACTCATACCAACAAGGTGCATCTTCTTTTCTGGTGTCCATTGTGAAAGAACTCTAAAGTTAAGTGTGTTTGGCTTGGAGCAATTTCATGATGGGTGACCCCCTGGGAAGTTTTCAAGGTGTGTGCGAGTGGGGACAAAGCAAGCTAGAAAAGACCCGTGTTGGTTTGCGAGGACAGTAAATCAATTCCTTTTAACGTGCCTTGTGTTGAATGCCTTTAGTAATACGATCAGACATATTTCAGACTCGATCATCTCAAGACACGACCTTTTGGGGAACTGCTGGAACCCATATCCCAACAATCAGTGAAAGGTGTACTGGCAATTCATTATCCATATGAGGATCAAGACAACTTCAGAAGAAAAAAACACACTATTTTGCAGCAACCCAAGGTAAAACAGATAAAACAGAGATCACTTATAGCAAATAATGGTTTTTGTTGTATCAAACAAACAGCTAGATGTCAAAATGGATCCATTAATATTAACAAAACAAAGAATGTGGCACACAATTCAAGAACAATTCCTCCAATACAAATAAATATGTCAACAACAAACATGTTTAACCCCATACAGAATCACTATCCAGTAAGTTCATCACACAATGATCAACTGTCAACCAAAAGGTGCAAAACATAAAGTAAATATTAAAACCATCTCTACAACAAAACCCACAAAAGATATCCAAGAAACATCAGGGAAAACAGTTTATCAACACATTCAATCAAAAAATCATTTCAAAAACAGAAAACCAAACTCCAAAGAATCACAAATTTATTCTTTACAACATTACTTATTGAAAGAAACACATCAACAACAAAGGAAATCCACAAAAGATTCAAACTTCAAATCCAAAAATTCACCCTAAAATCCATCATTTGCTTGAGCCGCAGCAACATCCGCAGCGCCTCATCTTTCGCCACCTTCAGCTCATGCTCATACTGCACAGCCTTCCTCTCCGAAGACATAACCCTCACTGCAACTTCCTTTGATGTGTTTAATATTATATCTGCATACGCCTTCTTCAATGCTATTAATTTCTGCACTCACAAAACGAAATCGAGAAATTGATTTAATCTAAAAAGGAAAAGACACAAGAAATCAACCAAAATCACAGCTAAAGATTCCAAGAAACCTAAAGGGTTGTCAAATTTTAAGCCATTTCTAGTTTTAAATTAAATCTTTTGAATCAGCTTCAAAGGAATACAAATACACACATGCAATGCAACACACTAAGTTTTCTCCAGTCGATTAAAGCTAGAACTTTTGCAAAAACAGAGCAGCATTTCCTGAATACAACAAAAAGAATCGATGAAAGTATCAATTTTTTTCTCAAAATGGAAGCAAGAATACAGCAACAAGACGAAAAAAATAAAGGATCAAAATCCAAAGCGATGAACAAAGAAATGCAGGACGAAATCAAAGGGGGCAAAGAAAACGGTTGGAGTCAATTAGGTAGTTGTGGCGTGAACTGTTAAGGAAAAAAAAACTCACGGTGCCGCCGCCGTAGAGACGGGGATCTTGGGCGGCCGGAGTTCGCGAGATGAGGTGGCTCAGATTACGTCATCGACGTCCATTTTGGTGTGTTTTCTCGAACGATTCGAAGGTGTGTTGTTTGAGGTTTTTGGGTCCGAAGGGTCTTTGTTAAGTCGTTTTTCCTCAACAGAGATGTCTGCTATGAACTGAATCTTCTGCTCCTTAAAATTACCGAAATGCCCACTTAATTTCGAAAATGGTAAGGGCGAGCGGTTTCAGCCAACGATACTGTGGGCGCGCACCAGACGAGCTGGCCGCATGTCTGATGTGGCAGAGTGCCACGTAGCCACGTCAAATTCATGATGATGGCTTTTGAATTTGGAGGGAAAACAATGAATATCATTACAGGTCGTTTTCGTAATTTGATTAGGTCTCATCTTATTCTAACTTCTCAAATTTTTTTATTGGAAGAATGTCGATTCAAGGCCTGGAAGATGGCAAAACTATCAATTTAAGATCTTAAATTTTTTCTATCGATTCAAGGTCTATAAAATAAAAAAATATCGATTCAGGGCTTGAAAGATAAAAACTATCAATTTGAGACTCACACATTTTAAGGTCATGTTTTACATTTATATTTCATATCCTTATTTCATGATCTTATTTTTTTTATTTTTAGGGTTTACGGTTCAGGAGGGTTTAGGGTTTATGGTTTAAGGTTCATCATTTAGGGTTTATGGTTTAGTGTTCAAGGTTTTAGTGTCAAACATGACCTTAAAATTTATAAGCCTCAAATTGATAGTTTCTATCTTTCAGGCCCTGAATTGATAGTTTTCTATCTTCCAGACCCTGAATCGATAGGAAAAATCTTTCAAGTCTTAAATTGATAATTTTACCATCTTTCGGGCCCTAAATTGATAAAACTCTTTTTTATATTAAACAATTACTATAAATTTCATGTTATAGTGACAATTCATACACTTAATAAATGACATTTTGAAGAAGATAATTTATATGAACTTAAATTTATATAAATTTTTGTGTTAGTAATTTATAATTACATGAATTATAAGTTTTCAAGAAAATTATAGTATGAATTAGAAATTTTCTAATGTTATAGTTATTTTTTGGGATGTTTGATTCAAAATTCTTCAATAGAAATGATAATGGGAATGAACATGGTGTAATTATAGTAATTTATGAAAAAAAAAATATGTTCAACCTTAATCATACTTATGATGGTTAATTACTAACTCATGTAATCATTTATTCTTAACTAGTATTGCACCCGTGCTGACGCACGGTCATTGTTGTCATCAAACATTTTATATATGTTAAAATAATTATTTTTGATAATATAAAATTTTATATTGACATCTGGTTGTATTATTTAATTTTAAAATTATATTTAATTTTATTCATAGCAATATTAATTTGTTAAAGAATTTTTTTTGCTAAGAAGAATTATATTCTTCACTTTATAGTATTTTTTGGGTTAATTGCAAAATATATCACCACCTTTAAGATTTTTATCAATTACAACATTTTTTTTTTCTTTGCGATGCGAGACACTACTTTTTTATGTTATTAGAAGTATTTGTTAATTTGTTGGCAACCACATTATTCATTTGTTGCCAAAAAATAGGCAAATGCTTCTAATTACAAAATTTTAAAAGGTCATGTCTTGAAATGTAAAGAAAAAAATGATGTCAAGACTGGTGAATAAAATGATATTTTTTTTTAAGTTATAAATATTTTTGTAAGAAAAACAATATCTAATTTTTTTTTTTATAGTTAAAAATTTTGGAGCTGCGATTTGGTAAGCGATTTAGCGTTCTTCTTTTAAGTTTTTATGGGAAAAATAATAAGAGCATATTTTTTGTCAGGATGAGTAGGGGTTCCATTCCTAAATTTTAAAAATAATTTTTTTCGATATTGCTTTTCTTTAAATAAAATTTTTTTTATTCATCAGTCGTGACATCCACATGATGAACTTCTTTTTAGCAGCCACATTTTTCAATTGTTGCCAGAAAATGGGCAAATGCTTCAAATTGCAAAATTTTAAAATGTGATATCTTGAAGTGCAAAGAAAAAAAAAAGATATATTGTAATTGGTAAAAACCCTAATAATGGTGTTTTTTTTTTGCAATTAACATTATTTTTTATTACATATGTTGTATTACTGTTATAATGTATCTATAACAAAGTTCAAATATTGATATAATATTTATATTCATGAGTAAAATATTATTTTATTTTTAAAACATATAATTTTGACATATATTTTGTTAAATTAAATTTACGAAATTTATAGCAAATAGCATTATGTTTATCATCATCGCACAATAGGATCTTCAAACCCTAGAGATTTGTTATCTGAGAAACAACTGCATACAGTTGTCCATGACTAAAAATGGACTTCTCCAAAAATTCCCCTACATTAGAAAACAATTGTCCTTGACTTTTATTTATAGACATGGGCTTTTCTATGGATAGGAACGGCTTCGCCCTTTCTGACGTTAGGGAACTAGTAAAAAATTGACACGTCATTTAAATTCACCATGTGCAGTCTAACTTCGCAATGAGATAAATTAATAATTAATTTTTTTAAAAAATAAAATAAAATTACCAAAATGCCCATATAGATTAAAATGAAATTATATAAACATATAAATTTACGGGATTTATTGGTTGTGGAGTCTGTAGGATTTTTTTAGACTTTCAAAGTCTGGGGGTATTCAATCCAGATTTTCAAAAGTCTTTAAAAATTATGAGGTATTCAATACAGATTTTAAAAAGTCTTAAAAAATCCTTAGGTATGCAACAGTCTATGGATTTTAATACTCTATGGATTTTCTTTGATTATCTTTCAAAAATATAAACAAATTTCACTCTCCAAAATCTCTTCTAATAACCAGAGATTTCTACGTATTCTCTCAGAGAACTCTGAAGACGAAAGATCAGAAAAAAAAAAAACTTTCGTAATACTTTTCATTTAAACAAGTAATACTGTTCTATTTAAAAATTATACTTTTCATCTAAACAAGTTATACTTTTCTTTTAAACAAGTAATACTTTTCTATTTAAATAAGTAATATTTTTCTATTTAAACAAGTAATACTTTTTATTTAAACAAGTAATACATTTATATTTAAACGAGTTATACTTTTCATCTAAACAAGATATATTTTTCTTTTAAACAAGTATTACTTTTCTTTTAAACAAGTAATACTTTTCTACTTAAACAAGTAATATTTTTCTATTTAAACAAGTAATACTTTTCTATTTAAACAAGTTATATTTTTCATCTAAACAAATTATAATTTTCTTTTAAACAAGTAATACTTTTCTATTTACACAAGTAATACTTTTCATTTAAACAAGTAATACTTTTCTATTTAAACAAGTAATACTTTTCATTTAAACAAGTAATACTTTTCTATTTAAACAAGTTATACTTTCATCTAAACAAGTTATACTTTTCTTTTAAATAAGTAATACTTTTCTTTTAAACAAGTAATATTTTCTATTTAAACAAGTAATATTTTTCTATTTAAACAAGTAATACTTTTCATTTACACAAGTAATACTTTTCTATTTAAACAAGTTATACTTTTCATCTAAACAAGTTATACTTTTATTTTAAACAAGTATCTTTTCTTTAAAACAAGTTATACTTTTCTATTTATATAAGTAATACTTTTCTATTTAAACAAGCAATATTTTTCTATTTAAACAAGTACGGAAGCTAACTACAACAAAGAACGAAATTGCTTTCTCAAAGCCAACTATAACACAGAACGGAAGCTAATGCATGAAGAACGAGTATTACTAATGCTATGTGGGAAATGAGGCCGAGGTTTAACAGTTATGAAAATGAAGATGATGGGAATGAAGATGAGAATAATAATGATGAATAATAATGTTTTTTTTAACTAATATATTTTGGTATTTTTTCTAAACAATTTGAATAATTTTTTGTTCCATATACATTTGCATCAATAGTTCCAGCGCCGGAGTCTATGGAAATTCATGTAAATCAATAAAAAAAGTGTATTCCACAATCCTGACAAGTCTATGAAAATCCATGTAAATCAATAAAAAAAGTCAGTCAAACTCTGCATGGAGTCTATGGATTTTCTAAATCCACAGACTTTTTAAAGTCCAAAAAAATCCAATAGAATCTCAATTGAATACACCCCCCTTAATCTTCTACACTATAATTTAATAATCATGAATTAAAACGATTAACATCACTTTAATTATTAGAACATTAGTTTCTCTCCAGCCAAAACGATTCAAGTTCTTTCCTTCCCAACTATGAGTACGATTGAGAGCAACATCAATCGGGCCATCAATTAAGTTGCAAGACTGGTGCAGCGGCAGTAATGGTGATTGCTGAAGTTTTTCTCCCCTCGCCTCCCACCATTGATTAACCTTCGTCGTTGGAAAATTTAACCCAATTGAATTTATTGTGTAATAATTAGACGCGATTTAGTGAAAGGTAAAAGATCAAATTGAAAGGGAGTGCGCTTAAGCGCGTGTTATGTTATAAAGAAACAAAAGAAAAAGAAAAAAGAAGCTATCTCGTGAAGATGATTTGCTGGTTATTAGAATTTTCTGTTCTGGGAAATTTTTCACTGTGCTAATGGTTTAGGTTCTTTGTTTATTTGAATTTGTGGAATTTGTGGCTTTCTGGCTTTTAGCCCTATATTTCCTTTAAAATTATATACACAGAGGTTTCGTATTTTCCCAAAGAAAAATATTGAAGGGATAAGCTTGAATTTATCTAGGGTTAGATATTAGAGTTGAAGACTATAAACAAATCGAGAATGGGTGTTATTGTGCATATTACTAACTATTAACTATATTATTTTGAACACTAATTATATTAAAATGCAATAGAATTAGTTTGAAAACAATCACAACCAAATCCAACATGATTTGTTAATTTTTTGATGTAAAAGATATGATTTCACCATGCCCTGCAGAATCTCTTTACAGAGGCCCTTCGCGATGGAACAATGGAAGGATTCTTTAATTAGTTGATATCAGTAATTTAACTTAATTGTATTTGAAAGTGTTGTAATATAAAAATAAAATTTTAATAAAGATATATATGTGTTATTTTTTTTTTTACTGAAGGGATAATTTCATCATTTTATAAATATTAATTTAATTTATTAATAGGGCGATGCAGTGCGATTGCAGTATGCAAATTGCAAACGCACTAGTGCAAAGTGCAATCATTTAAAATTAAAATTATACGTTGGATCAATGATCCAACGATAATCAAAGGGTTCCCTAACGTCAGGAAGGGCGAAGGCTTTCCTGACCGTAGAAGATCCCTATAGACATAGCATATGAAACAATTAATCAACAAAAACGGTCTTCATTGAAATTTAAATGACAATATGTGATCAGAAAGAGTCAACGTAAGCCTAGGTATCAAAGCTAACTATCCGGCATTACTTCGCGATAGAACCTTAGCTTCAAGAATACCCTTTGAATGATCAATATTTCTTAATAACATTATCGATGTTCCAATTTTGAGATTCAGTTCATGATTAAGAACACCCGAATACTTTAGACTATTCAAGAAATCGGGAGTACACACATTAGAAAGATGGTCAACATTTAAATTAACAAAGTAAGGGACTATCAGAGCTCAAATAATCATGTGATTCATTTTCATTCAACCGAATCATGTGATCACTTATGGACCTAACAACATCCAAATTAGGAGTAGAATAGATTATTCTGCAAATAATCGTGATTGTTCATCATGTTCTTAAAATTGGGATAAGTACTATCAACAATATGACCGATCAGATCATCACCACCTATTAAAAAGTATCATCCGGAATTTGTACATCAAAATCATTACTCAGTTTGTGATCATATACTTCCATCTTTAATAGATGTTATTCAATCAGAAAAAACTTTCAATTTGTTTAAACCATCGGCCGATTACAAATTCTACAACCACATGTTCATTGTAAGTTTCAGTAGGATACAATCTTTCCACAAAAGAGATTAACTTATTATAGCTTGAGCATATCATGTCTCGTTCCTTTTTGAATAACTGCCAATATCTCATAAATCACCTCCAAACACAACATTCTTATCACGAAAATATAATTAAGAAGATAACGGATCGATCAACTGCATAATATCCTTCAAAGTAGTATCAAGTGCTTTAATACAATATATATTTACCGTTGGAGCTTCATCCTATATATTGAGATCGATCTTAATGATCAAAAGCTCGGCAAGATGACCATCCTGATTAAAACTTGCAAGTAGAATCTTTAGTATCATTAATTGGAATGACAAACTTATAATGAGCAGAGAAGTGGAGATATACCACTGAATGCTACATTAATGATAATCTTACCATTAGACCTCAAACCTGTAGAGAACTTCTTCCATATAAATGTTTTTCTAATTTCATTGTATTCATACCTAAAAAAATATCTCACTTCTACCATAATGATGAACTTGTGTAGTAATTCATAAACATTGCGTTGTTCGTCACTAAGTCTACCCAGTAAATATTCATACTCAATTTCAATTCTAATATGTTGTACGCAAATTCCATCATTAAGAATCTATTCGAGATGAAAAATTAGGATCAGGATTGGCATATCCTCAAAGTCCTGCAGAGACTTGCCAAGAGTCCGCAACATATTATTAATCTCTATAAGACAACCATTCTTGATTATTTATAGTTCATCCTTAATTCTACATAAATTCAAGATTAAATGGATAATAATTAATCTATATTCACAATTAAATTATGTGCTAAATCATGAATATGATCTAATGATATTAGGAATAATAGAATATGACATATATTATTGGTAAAAAAATAAAATAATATTTACTGTTTAAATAAAATTTTTATTGTTTACTACATCCGTCCGTGATTTTGTTCATACTTTCCCCTTCAGTATGTCCCAACATTATGTTCACACTCTAAAAAGGAAAGCCCTTTATAAGCTATACCCTCACAATATTCACAAATTTAAACAAAATGACATTACTTTTATTTCCGCACATACACACAATTCAACTCATGTATTTACTTTATACATAAAGGCTTATAAAATTACCCCTCAAAACCCTACTCATTATCCCATCTTCTTAATATGTGTGTCACGTCACATATGAACAAAATGTTGGGACCGAGGGAATAATATTTTTTTTCTATAAATATATGTCATTTCTAAAATGTATTATGAATATATTTTAAACTGAAATAAATATAATTGAAACTTGTGTAATAATAATATTAACCTTGATCTACAAAAAAATTAGATAATCCACCGATTTATTGTCAATTAAATTTCTTTAATAAATTATAAAGTTATATAATGTTTAATATAATTGAATCATTAATCATTTTCAAAATCTACTAATTTTAAAAATCTATAAATCCCATACGCTATATAAATTCTATATTTGAATAACATCAATTAATGATTTATTTTAATGGATGATTAATTTTAATCCTATACTTTAGCAGATTGATTAATAATTTTAATTGTATAAATCTATTAAAATAACACATATCAAGATCATAGATATAATGTTATTTTATATATATATATATATATATATATATCGTACTATATATTATATTAGAATAATATTATTCAGCATTTAATAATGTTGATAATGTATGTAGAATATAATATAAATTGATGAACATAATAATTTAAAAATAATAGCTTTTTGTGATATGAACATCCTATGGTATTTCGTCACAATATTATATTGAAGTATACATAATATCCATATTTTAATAATTACTTAACTATGTATACTAAACAGATCATATTAGTTAGTAAATTAAATAAATTTTTATTAATAAAAAAACACATAACAATGTTAAAAACCTCTCTCCATAGCATATACTACATATATATATATATATATATATATATATATATATATATATATCAACTTAAGAGAGTTCTTTAAGAGTTATAAGAGACTATTTCATATATAAGACAATTCTAATTTACCATATTATATGATCCATGAACTTATGGAACCTAGTCCAATCATATTTTAAAGGAAAACATGATTCAAATGTTAAAGTGGAACTCTATCCCATGTATAATTTGTGCCATAAAAGACTTCCTCATTAACTTATATATATATATATTTCTTGAAATCCACATAACTTACCTGCTCTACTAAGGAACAATTTTTAAAAAAATATCTAATTTTTTTTATATAGAAAAAGTAACAAATTGAGTCCCAACATTTCAGTGCAATTGTCTCAATCAAGATACTTCACATTACAAAAATAAAATCTAGTATTCATCTCATATACAAAATCATAAAGAAAAATAAAATAAACAGAGAAAACTCTTTCAAATTTGAGAATCCATAAAGAGTTGAAAACAAAATGAGATGAAATAGGTGACTCCAATTTTATGGCGTGTACATATTCTTGCCCTCATAGTCAATGCATGTCAAATTCTCAATGTGAATAGTAAATAAAATATATGTACATGTTATCTTATTGCGTACTCTACTTGCCTCTATAACCTACATAATTAATAAGTTAACTCTGCAGACACAAATTCAATATGAAATGATATTTTAAAAGAATTGACAGATTAAAATTGAAAAATTTTGTGCTAAAGTTTATGTTCTAAACCACTTTAATCGACCATAGCTAAATCTTACAGAGAGAGTTAAGCTATGACAGTAAAAACTATTCAATTGATCAATGGGACATCACAAACATATTATCATAGACCTATTGAAACGGAAATGAAAAAACAAATTAGTAAAAATTGTAAAATGAATTTAACACCAATTTAAGAAAATCATGAGAAAATTTTGCACTACATTCAAGGCATGGTTTAAAGGATATCGTGAAATGAACTACACAGTCTAATTTGTTTAAAAACTTACATTCAATGCAAAAAAAAAAAATCGATAGTAAGAAGGTTCACTCATCTTATAACACATATGTTTGGAAGAAAGAAATGAGACACTACAATCTTAAAAAATATTCACATGCTAAATTACATAATTGAAATTCTTCATAGCAAATCAATTCAATATTTTTAAAAAATCAACATATCACAAAGTGGAATATTGGTGAAAAATCCGCCATTAGATAAACGCATTACAAATTACACAGATTAATCTTCAAAATAAAACTTAACACCTCGAGAATTCCCGAGAACCATATGAATTGAAATATTTTTTTACATGTTTATTACTTGCAACACCGACCTGTAAAATAAATTGAACTAATATAAAAACTCATTGGTAGGCGAAAGAAGAAGCGTATTTGGCGAAGAGAGAAACTAAAGAGTTCGAAAAGAAAAAAATTATGAGCCATAAGTCATAGCATCACAATCAAACATTTTTTAAAATTAGAAAAAAAACCCAAATTGAGCAAATTTAAGCGGATATCACCTTTTAGGATGAATGCAACAAAAATTGATATAAATGCATAACAAAGTTGATATTAGGAGGAAAAAAGTCATCTATTTAGTACACTGATCTAACTTTCAAAATAAAATAAAATATACACAATTCATAAATAAAAATGAAGATAATTGAAGTCATTCACAAGAAGAAAATGTGAAATGTGAAATTGAAATCTATAATGGATTTGCAATTGAAAAAAACTGATGGATAATCCAATTTCTTAATTTGATCATACCCAAAAATTAAACGTTCCATTTTTTCCATAATTTAATGATTATCAGGTTATAAATGAAATATTTTTCATTTCACTAATATTTTTATGAAAAAATAAAATAAATGAACCCTTCGACATTATACAAAAAGCAAGAAAGTTACCAATGGTGACATTTTATTTGGAAAAGTAAGGATCCTTGTAAATCAGAGTAAGGATCCTTAGAAAAGTAAGGATCCTTAGAAAATACAGAGTAAACAATGTTCCAAAAAGAGGACATCACTTTCAGAGATTTGCGAGATAAAAAGTCTTGTAAATCAAATTCATTTAGTGGTTATTGTGATAATTGAAACATTTTATTGTAAAACTTATAATTACCAAGTTATGAAAGAGAGTAGGTATACAGAAAACTTGCATATCCTAATAAGTTTAATTGTACAAAAAACAACGCCAATTTAAAAAAAATAAAAATATACTTCATTATACTTTCAAATTAAAAATTAGTAAAAGGGTTTGGTTCTCTTGTGGACTCACCAACCAACATCCATTTTGGAGATCAAATTGTGCAATGACCTCTCTTTTTATGGGCTCAACCAACCAAGTGCCACTTGAATATTTCCTTAGTATCTAAAGGACCAAAATCTCCCTACCCATGAGGCAAATAAACCAAAAAATCGAAAAAATATGAACATCAATTTATGTACTTAAATTGAAAACACAAATAGACACTTACATGATTACAAAAATTAGAAAGAAACGTACAAAGATGAAATTAAGTGTATCGATTCTCAAATTTGACACAATTTAAATCATTTTATCGTCCAGCAAAAACCTCAAGTTGTGACGTTGTCTTTTAAAAAAGCTTGTAAATAGATTCATCGAAACTTCCAAAATATTTTGATTGCTAAATAAAAGAGTAAAAATCAAGTGTCATGAATTTGCAAGACGTAGAAGTCTCACGTTTATCTTAGAGGCTGATTTAAAAAATATAAAAAACTACATGAATTTTTTTGTGTTGATCATTTCTACCACCCTAATTGATCAGAATACTTTCCAATTTTAGATTTTTCAGAGTATCTTTATGTGAAGACTCAATAAGGTAAACAGTATGAACATTTTTCATTAAAGAGCAAAAGTAATTAGCATTTAGTACCTAAATTCATATTGAGATTTTGATTTTTTTTAAAAGTCTCAAATTGGTATCTTATAAAAAAGAACTTGCAGTTGACTAAAATTTTAAGCATAAATGGCTTTCTTTGTGTAGTTCAAAAAAAGGGCAAATTTTTTTTAAAAAAAATTGTGACTAATCATGAATATTAATCTCAATTTTGAAAATGCAATCATTGTCATATCATATTGAATCCAGCAAAACAAATAAAAATATAAGTGAAATTAAAAATAGGGACGAAAATTAATGTCGTATACACATTCCACGCTACAGATTGTTGAAAAATATTATTCTAATATAATTATATAATGTAAGATATATACATATATGATTAATTGTGATATATATTCCATAAACTTTGAGAATAAGTTCATAGATATCTTTTGATATTTGATAAACTATTGGAACACGAACTATAATAATCCAAACAGAAAAACTTGACGTGTAGAAGAAAAGAACAATATTTTAAAACCAATTTTCTAGACGTGAAATTGACTTAGAGATGGAAATCAGTAACCAATTAAGATGTCAGAGAAGATCGAATAGGCAGCAACACCACCGTTACTATATTTTTGCCAAACTTAATTATATAAAACCATGGTCCTCCAAAAAATTAGTATATTGAAAAATTGTAAACATTCTTTAATTCAAGGAAAACAAAGAACATCATACAAAAATTAACATATCACTTTATCTATGAATACATGATTAGAGATACATGACAATCAATTAAGTATAGAATTGGATAAGACACAAATACGATTGAAGCAGATCGAAGAATATATATGTTTAACTTCGATGGTGACAATTCATATTATCCATTATCAATAGGATTGAAAAGAACATAAATCTGGATTTAACTCAAAGACCAAACAAAATTCAACGCCATCAATAAATATGGTAAGGTTGGCCCCGAAAACTTAAAATTGTTGTTATTGAGAAACACTTTCACGAAATCATGATTTATCCGTCGAACTTAAATTATATCAGAAACCTAAACTCAGGAGAATCTGAATTTACACCAATCAAGCATCAGAAATACCGACATTTCACCGCCGAAAACCTGAAATTCTAATATAAAATATGCACATGAGAATTGTGAAAACAATATCTAAAATTCATATATTTATAGATAAGGTAACGCTTACACCACATTTAAAAAGTGAATAAATTTAACCAAATAATTAAATATCACTAAATAAGCTTATAGAATAAATTTAATTTGACATTTAGATATTATGTATTATTTTTATTTGAACAAATGTTGTTTAATAAAATTAATAAAAATTAAAATATATAATTCATAATAAACTTAGGTAAACTCTACAAAATAATTTATAACAAAAAGATTCGTTTACGACTTACCAAAATTATATGAATATGTGATGAAATAAATAATACGTAAATTTTTGTTATTATGTGTATTAAATTATCAATAATTGCCATTAATAATTGGACATGATTATAGAAAATTATTATAAGATAATTTCATGGAAAAGTTATTACATAAGATTTAATACTTGACCTAAATCAATGGATGTTAATTATGCAGTGATTAATATTTTAAAAAATTATGGCCTAACATAATTAATCAATCAATAAAGTATTTAAAATAAAGAGATTTATTTACGGCTTATCAGGAAAGTAGATGGTTTGTAGGAACTGAAACTTGATATTTTCACAAAATTATATGAATATTTGATTAAATAAACAATATGTATCAATTTATATTAATTTGTGTTATTATGTGTAATAAATTATCAATCATTGTCAATTAATAGTTAGACATGATTATATGCAATGGTTAACTTATAAGGTACTTTCATGGAAAAATTAATAAATAAGCTTTAATACTTGAGCTAAATCAATGGATGTTAATTATGTAGTGATTAATATCTTAAAAAAATTATAACTTCTCTTAAAAAAATATTAATTTAAACATAACAAACAATCAATGGTTTGAGGGTATTAGCCAAATTCATTGTAACCTGAACTTTAGCTAAACATTAAACGTGCATACAAAAGATACAATATACTAAAGTTTTGTTGTAACGCCCCGATTCCAGAATGAAGCCTTTGCAGCTTAAACACTCTAGATCCGGTTTGCCACTTAAGTAACCGTAAGAACTGAGCCTAAAAATTTCTTTAAAAATAAAACAGTAATGTTTAAACTAATATAAATATCATTTTGCAGCGGAAAGTATAAAAGTCTGAACATCAAAAAGATTAAAGCATGGGGAAGTAAATTGGCAGAGGTTAGACTGATTTTTTGTTGGTGTGAAAGTGCTTGAATTGATGATGGAGTGTATGTATATATAGAGGGGAAGAGAGGGACCGATGGTGTTGGGAAAGAAGGGGAGGAATTTCCAATTTTTGTTAAGTAACTACTAATGGTGGTTAATTTGTGGTCATGTATTTCTTGTGGGTAAGAATTATTAAGGAAAGATATTTGTTTAGTGGGATGCTTATTACTACTCGATATTTATTCCACCCCATATCTGTATTATAAATTCGTAGTTTCGCTAATTAAAATTCACGGCTTCATTAGAAATAATTGTTTAGAACTTTCAGCGATTAAATCGTCACGTTCTGAGACGAAAATTATTTATTTAATTATTTACTTAAAAAATTCGATTTTTCTTAAATTTCTCAATAATCCTAATTTAGTTAGACGAAACAGATTTTCCATCGTCGTATTTATTATTCAACAGATTTTCGATTTTTATATCAAAAATCCTAATTCGTTGAAATATTAAATATTTTATGATCAAACCTTAATTAAATATTTTATTACAGTGCTAGGAGTGCTCCCGGTTCAAAGTGTTCGTCCGTTCTCTGAAAAATCCAAACCTTTGCAAACATAGACGCTCTAAAATTATTAAAATAATCTTTAAATCAAATATTTATTTTATTAAACTCATTTCTTTTATTATTCTTATTAAAACTGGGACGGGTTATTACATTTGTACTTAAAAATAAAAAATAATATAAAAATGGTGAACTAATTATACGTCCTCATAACCTAAATAATAATCATATATCACTAAATAATAATCATATATGACAACTTTAACATTGTTTAATCACCTAAATAATACTATAAGTTTGAGCAATATATTAAATATAAAAAAAACTCAACTACTTTAGAATTATAAGATTTACCATATACACAAATAAAATGAGTTGATTGATTGAAACCAACCAATAATCAATTAGTATTAGAGGATGAATTGCTTGATTTACCATATACACAAACAAAATGAATTACTTGATTTACCATATAATAAACGCATAATCGAGTATTTTGTGATTGAGAATTTGTGACCAAATCTATTTTCGATAAATTTCTGAAAATTTTCGTTTAGTATTTGATATGTTCTTTCTTTCTTAAATCTACACAATTATAATCACAAATGGTTGTACAAACAAATTTATTGATATGGAGTAGTAGTGATCTTCGATAAAAATAACTACAATAGTAATGCTATGAAAACAGACTAATTATCACAAATAACATTCTTAAAAAGTGTTTAATTCCTGTTTCATAACTTCGATCTCTGCTAAAATAAAGAAGCATTATCATGGCATTAATACATTAATTAGTATGTAAATAGATTTTTTAATGAAAAATAACAATATTATTGGTTAGCCAAATCGGCCTCAATAGTAGCAACAAATTACTACAAAGATGCAAATTGACAACATATGTTAATTCATTTTCTATAAATATTAAATCCTACTATTTAATATATTTATTTATATTCGACATAATCCAAGCTTGATGATTAGAATTATAGATGGATGACCATCTCTCTTGCTTATTTCCTTCCAGTATTCCATCTTGTTCTCTTCAGTATTAAGTGTTATATCAGACAAATATGTTAGAATCATTAATAAAAACTGAGTTTAAAAATAAAATTACATGCACAAATTCTTGGAGATTGTTTAAGATTTACAAAAATGATAAATATAGGGTGAAGACAAGAAGATAATTAAACCACGGGATCTACAAAATTCAGCAAAATGATGAATAAAGTTGTAAGATCAGTAGAATCAGCAAATGAAAAGAAGATGAAATGATGAATAAAGTTGTAAGATCAGTAGAATCAGCAAATGAAAAGAAGATGATTAAAGATGATACAAAAAATAATATGGTTATATGATCAAGAAGAAGAAACAAAAAAGATTAGGAGTTGTCACTTAACATAACTAAATAACCACGCGAAAATGCAAGAGATCATAATCATAATGATAATAAACTAATACCAAATAAATCGAAACAACATAAAGCACAACAAATTAGAATAAGTTGGATTGAAACCCACCTAAAATCTCCATGGAGCTAGTATATATACTTACGAAATTGAGAAGGAATTTATGTGAAAATAACTTAGGAATTTCTTCAAACTCGTAGCGACGATTGTAATCCCCACTTCCAAATCTTGAATGTGATCCTCGTTATCAAAACCAAATAAAATTATAATAACCTCCTGAAACATAGAACAGAAAATAAAAATTATTATTCAAAAAAGTTTAAACATCAATCAGGGTTAACCCTCATATAAAAATGCAAAATAAACTTAAATTTAAATAAATAAAAATACAAAAAAATATAAATGCATAAATTAGATGTAGCTCAATAGTGATCACCAAGCCCATATATATATACTCAAGAATTTGAGAGGACCATGAATCAAATTAAAGGAGAGACAAAATTAAAGGATGAGATGAAGCAAAAAAATAAAAATTTTGAGCAGGTTTTGGAAAATAATGATAATCATAATTCATTGTGCATAAATAAAGGGTCAAAATGAGAACAAAACTTATATTATTGTATAAAATAGTATAGTTTTCCTTAAATTAAATGAGTGGCCAAGATTTATCAAGAAAATTAGATCAATGGCCAGAAAAAAAGAGCGGGAAACCTAAAAGGGAAACATGTAGGTGTATTATATAGTTATAGATATTGAATTATTTTTACGCTTCGAGTAATTTTTATCCCTGTTGTTCCAAGATTAAAGCACAACAATACTAAGATAACTACCACTAAAACAATATTTCCTTTAACATACTCATTTCAGTAGGTGATGTATAATGAATTATTTTTCATTGCAATTCACATGTTATAATTTAAACCCGAAGCATATCATCTTCCATTTTCATATGTACTCCTTGAGGTCCCTGCCCTTTCGAGTGAGAATGAGATTCAAATATGAATTATTGAGTTCCTCACTAAAATACTTTTGTTAAATCATGTGATGCATCGCCAGATTATTAGATGAGGAAGGAATCTGTAAATTTCTCCATATTATTTTGTTCCTAGCTGTTCTGTTCCTTTTTTCTTGTCCCATTAGATGGAATATATCTTAGGCTGTAATTAAATTGAATATATCGAATTTCAAAGAAATATTTGTGGCGGAATTGGTTGGAGTTTTTTTCTCTCTTTATATTTACTAAAGTAAATATTATTGAGTGCGACAACTATTAAGGAGGTAGACCACAAGTTTGGAAATTCAACCTAACAATGAGGTCATGCTTGAATTAGTTGGAATTTTTTTTGGATTTGCATATCTCATTTATATTTACTAAAGAATAAATGGAATTTGGATTGAGTATCTAAAAGAACTATTCAAAGCGAAAGAATAGGAAGGAATTTAGACGAGGACAAGTTTGGGAAAATTGTTTTTTGTTAACAATGAAAGGTTTTCATTCTTGTTTTTGGCAAATTGGGAGGAGATATAAATACACATTTATTCATATTATGGAATGAATTGTGTATCATTTTCAAAAATTTACATCTATTCGGGGTGAATATTTAAATACAAATTTAATTCATTTTATTTAGCATGAATTAATCCTATATTAATTCAAATAATATCCCATTCATGCATATATCTAAAATGATGTTTGGTTCGAGGGTATCAAAGCGAAAGAAGAGGAATGGAATTTGGATGTTTGGTTCGAGGGTATCCTTGAATATATTTATCTCTAAAAGAATGTTTGGTTCGAATAATATAAAAAGCTAAAAGAATAGGAATGGAATTTAGATGTTTGGTTCGAGGATATCAAAGTGAAAAAATAGGAATGGAATGAAATATGTTGTTTTTGTTAAGGAATAGAAATGGAAAGAGAAATATGTAACAATATTTATTTTGATTTTTCAAAATTGAGGAATCGGGGCCTTTTAGGAGAATTAAGATTCTACAAATTGAATATCAAAATGAGAAATATAATTCATAAATCCCATCCATATCGTGTTTAAGAAAGTGATATCTTTTCTAAATAGCTTTCCGTTAATTACATTTATTCATATCAACATTATTACACCTTTGAAATTGTGTAAATCATTAACCTCAAAAATTACATAACAATGATAAATCTTAGAATCACATGCGACCAATAATATTGCCCAAAAAAAATATTGAATCCGAATCTACATAAGTTTTTATCTATATTGTATATATATACAAACCCATAAAGCGTATATCTAACGAAAATCTCATTATTAACAGTACTCTCAAGGCTAATTTTATAATTACCATGTTAGAAACAAAATTTCATCTAGGAATGAAGGAAGGATTGTTAATTTAAACGTGAAACGGTATAAACAAGATTTGAGCTCAGCTTATCTCAAATAAAACACATATTTAAAGCATCAAATGATAAACAATTTTTTTTTCTGCAAATTAGGTAGTAAAAGATAAAGTCTAAGATGATTCATAACCTCAGTTGTCTGGACAAGTTTGTTCATAATATATATACAAAATGAAGATATACATTATACAAACAAAATTTCCTAGGAATACAAGAAGAAACAAACAAGATTTGAGCTCAGTCTCAAATATATCTCCGTCTGCATTGCAGATTGGACAAGTGTTGCTTTGTAAAGAGAATAACATATACAACTGCATGCAGATTGTTCTCTTTTAAAGTCTTGTTTGAATACACATTCGTACAGCAAAATGTTACTGTCAACTCCACCACTTCTTTTCAGACAAAGATATAAGCTGCCAAAAAAATAAAAAAAACGAGCCACATAAACATTAAGGCAAGATGGAATGTTTATGCAGAAGATAGACGAAAATCCACATTCAAATTAAAGGACATGATATGATGGACCTCTATGCTACTGTTCCCATGTAATATTTTGACAGGTCCGGTCATCCAGATGTCCGAGAACTAACATTCATCCTGATACTGAGAAAACTCACCTTATGTCTACTGTCAACCATTGTTTATGCACTAACGTTAAATTTTTTGGTTCCAACACTTTTTTTCTGAGAATACAGTTGACCTATATGGATTATATAGAGTTATAGATAAATGGAAAAATAATGGAAAAACAAGCAACAGGGGCCTACAGATTTCTGCCTTGACTTGCTTTATATGTATGCCAATTGAGATGTTTATAGGGCTACCTAACTATAATTAAACCACCACAAAAAAAAAAAAAAAAAAAACTAGTGTTTCTTCTGATTTCAATAAGCACTATTTATTAAGCAACTAAAGAATTTGACAGTCACGGACTTTACTCAAAATAATGATGACAATTAACCCCAAGGGGGAAACTAAGTGAGGTTTGTTTGCATCATTAGCAAAAAAAAAAAAAACAAGGGGAAAACATAGTATCACGAGTCATGTTTGAATGTCAACTGCCATTGTAGTTCAACAAAAATATCATCATTGATCATACAAGAGTCAAGACATTATAATAGCATGCTTCACTAATGTATAGAGGTTTCGTCATTGACAAACTCCATCTCCAAACAGTAATCCATCCGCCTAGATAGAGTATAAATTTACGAGAACTAACAAAGAAGCAACAACATTAAGTCTCTACACTATCAAACCATGAGCAAGAGAACCCAAGTATATTCATATATATATATATAAACTAGAAAAAGCAAATGCAAATGCAATTAGAGATTCACTTACCTGACGAGCAACTTGTGCCAAGCGCCTACTGTCTCGTGATGATTCCACCAACAAGCTAGACTTGGATGGTTCCACGTAATTATGACTATCTTTCTTATCTCCTACTCTCTTTTCAACCTCGGGTTCAGGTGGCTCATTCACTTCAGACCCGCTCAGAGCTCTTCGCTTATGCCTCCTTTGAAAGGTGTATTTGATGACTCTTTCTTTTACAGATTCACTAGAAGCCCCGTAATAACACCAGATGAATCTGGCCCAATACCATTTGACAGCATGTCAAATTTCTCAACATCCACTTTACAAACAGGTCCAGTTTCCTCTCCTGATTGCACCATTTTTTCGTTCAATCCTTCATCTTTTTGCAGTACTAAAGATTCTGCTACCATGGAAAGATCCTCACTAGAACGAGTGTTCTCGTTGACTGAAACAGGAATATGTTTTGTCGAAGCTGTTACAGATTTTCTTCGTCTAGTAGCTCTCTTCCTTTTCCGGTGGAAAGGTGGAAAGCTAGTCAGCTTGGTATCTGCCAACAATGGTGCTTTTCTGGTATCTTCGTTTTCTGCTTGCTCTTCGTTATTCTTCGTGCCCATAATCTCATCACCCTCACATGCACGGATTCTCTGTGTGCAACCGTTTCTATATAATCCAGGCTCTTTATTCCTCGAAATTATGGAAGGCAAATCTCAGTTCCTAATATACGAACCACACGTGCAAACTTCTTGCAGTGATAACACCTTGGAACATTCATTTTGCTGACTCAGCAGCACTGGTACATCGAATTTAATAGCAAGGGAGTTTGGGTGAACAAATTGGTTCAATTGGTAAGAGTGAACTCCATTAGCCATTTCTCTTGAACTAGCATCATTGGATTCGTTCACATTCAGTGAATTGTCTTTCTTGATCCTTTCCATTTCATCCTGCAATTCACCCAAAATTTCTCTAAGATCTTCTAGAATATCTTCATCTTCCTGAAGTTGAGCTTCAAATTCTTCAATCTTCTTCTGCTGACTAAGTGCTGCAGCTTCTGTTTCAGTATTCTGAAAAAATTGGCAATATGTACAATAAGCAATACGATTGAAACTGTGTACACATGAACTAAAATCACTTATGCCACCAATTTGCATAATCCAAGAGAAAGTCAATATGGGAACAAACTAAATGAATTACATTACCAACATAACCAAATTAATTTATCAGTGAAACACGTGCGGGTATTTCATTATCTATATGTGGACCAAGACAACTTCAAAAGACAAAATCACACTAGCTTTTTTGCAGCAGCCCAAGGTAAAACAGATCAAACCGAGATCATTTATAGCAAATAATGTGATTTGTGGTATCAAACAAACAGCTAGATGTCAAAATGGATCCATTAACATTAACAAAACAAAGAATGTGGCACACAATTCAAGAACAATTCCTCCAATACAAATAACTATGTCAACAACAAACATGTTTAACCCCATACATAATCACTACCCAGTAAGTTCATCACACAATGATCAACTGTCAACCAAAAGGTGCAAAACATCCAGTAAACATTAAAACCATCTTTACAATTAAACCCACAAAAGATATCCACGAAACATCAAGGAAAACAGTTTATCAACACATTCAATCAGAAAATCAT
Source organism: Stenogyne calaminthoides (assembly GCA_037126765.1). Lineage (NCBI taxonomy): Eukaryota > Viridiplantae > Streptophyta > Magnoliopsida > Lamiales > Lamiaceae > Stenogyne > Stenogyne calaminthoides. Next base: position 968,858 of record JBBCBC010000015.1, read on the forward strand.
TTCAAAAACAGAAAACCGAACTCCAAAGAATCACAGATTTATTCTTTACTACATTACTTATTGCAAGAAACACATCAACAGCAAAGAAAATCCACTAAAAATTCAAACATCAAATCCAAAAATTCATCCTAAAATCCATCATTTGCTTGAGCCGCAGCAACATCCGAAGCGCCTCGTCTTTCGCCACCTTCAGCTCATGCTCATACTGCACAGCCTTCCTCTCCGAAGACATAACCCTCACTGCAGCTTCCTTTGATGTGTTTAATATTATATCTGCATACGTCTTCTTCAATGCTATTAATTTCTGCACTCAAAAAACAAAATCCAGAAATTGATTTAACTCAAAAGGGAAAAGACACAACAAATCAATCAGAATCGTAGCTGAAGATTCCAAGAAACCTAAAGGGTTGTCAAATTTTAAGCCATTTCTAGTTTTAAATTAAATCTTTTGAATTAGCTTCAAAGGAATACAAATACACACATGCAATGCAACACACTAAGTTTTCTCCAGTCGATTAAAACTAGAACTTTTGCAAAAACAGAGCAGCATTTCCTGAATACAGCAAAAATCATCGATGAAAGTATCAATTTTTTTCTCAAAATGGAAGCAAGTATACAACAACAAGATGAAGAAAATAAAGGATCGAAATCCAAAGCGATGAACAAAGAAATGCAGGACGAAATCAAAGGGGCAAAGAAAACGGTTGGAGTCAATTAGGTAGTTGTGGCGTGAACTGTTAAGGAAAAAAAAAAGAAAACTCGCGGCGCCGCCGCCGTAGAGATGGGGATCTTGGGCGGCCGGAGTTCGCGAGATGAGGCGGCGCAGATTACCTCATCGGCGTCCATTTTGGTGTGATTTCTCGAACGATTCGAAGGTGTGTTGTTTGACGTTTTTGGGTCCAAAGGGTCTTTGTTAAGTCGTTTTTCCTCAACAGAGATGTCTGTTATGAACTGAATCTTCTGCTCCTTGAAATCACGGAATTGCCCATCTGAAAACCACTTAATTTCGAAAATGGTAAGGGTGAGCGGTTTCAACCAACGATACTGTGGGCGCGCACCAGACGAGCGGGCCGCATGTCTGACGTGGCAGAGTGCCATGTAGCCACGTCAATTTCATAATGATGGTTTTTGGTTTTGGAGGGAAAACAATGATTATCTAAAAAAAAAAAAGAAAAAAAAATTAAATAGTCGCACACTATATTAAACAATTTGTAAATTTCATGTTAAATAATGACAATTCATGTATTAAAGAATAACATTTTGAAGAGAGATAATTTATGTGAACTTAAGTTCATACGAAATTTTTGTGTTAATAATTTATAATTATATGAATTATAAGTTTTCAAGAGAATTATAGTATGAATTAGAAATATTCTAATGTTTGAACTATTTTTATAGGGTATTATAGTATGAATTAGAAATATTCTAATGTTAGAACTATTTTTATAGGGTGTTTGATTCAAAATTCTTTGATAGAAATGATAATAAGAATGAACATGTTGTAATTATAGTGGTTTATGAGAAAAAAAAAAATGTTCAACCTTAATTATACTCTGATGATTAATTATTAACTTTTGTAATTATTTATCCTTAATGATTGCATTATTTTTACACTTTGAGTAATTTTTATCCCCGTTGTTCCAAGATTAGAGCACAACAATACCAAGACAACTACCGTTGAAACAATATTCCCGCTAACATATTCATTTCATTACGTGATGTACAACAAATTCTTTTTTTTAGAATCATTCACATTTTAGAATTTAAACCAAACATTCCTATACGCAATTTACTTCTCTAAATGATAGTAAAATAATATTTTCTTCATTTTTCTTTTAGCCATTTTTGCACTATCTCTCTCAAATTTGCCCTTATTTTAAATTTAAAAAATACTTTCAATTATTGAGTTGTGTGAAAGAAAATTTATTATGGTAAACAAAAATCATGAAAATTGATAAAAAAAAAAAACATTAATTAAATAAGGGCAAATTTGTCAATACATATCCTTCTTAATTTCACTAAAAAAAAACTAAAATGACACTTATTACAAAACGGATGAAGTACAATTCTTATATTTTGAGACTATAATTATTGAGTACCTACAAAAATCACTTTTGTTAATGAAAGAGTAATAACATATTTTAATACCTCAATTTATTTCAAGTACTATATTTTAACAAAAGGAGTATATATAAATGTTTAAAATTAATTAAATATTTATAAAAAAATTGCTGGAGATTACACTAGTAGCCAGGTTCTTCAGTATAATTACCATTCAGCCCCAACCCGCTGCAATGCTGCAACTAAACACAACCGGAAAAAGAAAAAAAATCAACGCGAAAAAAAAAAACATCTTCATTCTCGAGCTCGCTTGCCGTCGCCGTCTCTTTCCCGCCGCTGATCGGCGTTTCCTTCTCCACGCGCCGCCAAGGTCAGGCCGGTTAATGAAAACATATCGGCTGCCGATCCGCCGCCCGCAATAGGTTTAAAGAAAGTCCGCCTATTTCCAGGTTTCAAACTGATCACAAAATTTCCCTTAATTAAGATCAGCTGATGTAAATGCAATGCATTCCGTATATCATATATGCTTCAAGTCCTATGTTTTCATCTTCAACAAATAACCTAAGCAAATCGGTTTCGGCTAACTGAATATGAAAATGTACCAAACGATCAATTTTTTGGCATGTAATTGCTGCATTTTGGTTTTATCTAATTTTATATTTATGTCAGGAGAAACCTAATTATTTAATTTTACAGTTCAATGTTCTGGTGCTTGGGTATTAGGTAAAATCATGCTTAAAAGAGTTTGTGCTCTATTCTCATCCTTTAACCTTGCTTATCACTGTTGCTCAAGTCTACCGTTGTTGCTTAGAAAATCCCAATGCAAGCATTGAGCATCACTTAGTGTTAATTTACCTATGGATATGATGAATCATTGCATAATCCCTCCTCCCTTAACCTTCCTTATCTTAATAAATCATTTTGTTTCCTATAAAAAATATGTGATGAAGCATTTTCTAGCATGGAGTAGAAGCCCTTCGCTGAAAGTGTTATTTTAGTGCAGGCATACTCTTATATGACGCACATCACATACTTTCCCTTGGAAGCTGCTCTGTATGAAATTACACTGCAATCTGTATACTAATAACACCAAGCCTGGAGATATAAAAGTTTATGGCATGGGTCTGAGGAATTAGAGTGCAATTTCCTAGTGCAACAAGTCATCAGAAGGCCCAGTTTTACTTTGAAATCTCAAGTGGAGCGTCAGTAAACCTTAATTTCGTCTTAGTCCTGATGCAAAGCCTTTGCCTCTCCTTAAGTTTGCTGAGAATAGATGCAGCAAACAGCTGATCTCACCAATCTTAAGCCAAATTGTAAAAAAAATTTAACGGCCAATGTTGGATGCTGTACATGAACTTGGCATTTACATTCATCGGTTTCACAACCTTGACTTGTTTCAGCAAGGGTAAGTGTCATTTGATGTCACGCTGAATTTTGTCTTCTTTATGATTTACTTGGCTATGTTTGTTATGCATTTGCATCCCTAATTGTGTTGTTTTCTGTTTTTATAGATGGTATCAAATTAACATTACAATGAGATGGGAGGGTGAAGACTCTGGTTCTTTGGGTACTCCAGTAAGAGTTTTTCAATATGAAGGTAAGAAAATACTTGTTCTGTTGGTTTATTGATCTCTCTGCTAACTTATCGTCCACTGGAACATATCATTTTGCCTCCAGATTCTGGATTTCTGAAAAAAACAAAGCAAGCCAATACTCCTCCTGAAGAGGATCTTCCGTACATGATCTGATTATATGTTTCTTTTTATATTATTCATGCACACAGATTAAAATCTGTCCTTGCCTAATTATTTCATCTTTTGTTTGGATGGCAATTAGCATGCCATATCTGCGGAGTTGAACCCCATGTCTCGTCGAGACTTAGTTGGAAGTTTAGCATTTCCATTACTTTGCTTAAGTTTTACTCTCTCCGTCCTATTTTTGATTATCCGGTTACTGTAGACATGGAGAAAGAAAAAGTAGGAGATAATAGTATTAAATGATGTAAAGTGGGTAAAGTGGGTTTGGTGGAGGAAAATAATAGTATTAAATGGTGTAAAGTGGGTTTGGTGGAGAGAAATAATAGTATTAAATAATATTGAAAGTTGCTTTATTTCCTTTTTAAGAAATGGCCAAACAAAATTAGGACGACTATTTACGGAAAGTGGACAATCAAAATTTAACACAGAGGGAGTATGTCATTTCTCTTTCATAAGTCTCTGCAACAATACACACACTTGGTGCTCATATCTGGTCAACTAAGATCAAAGAGAATAATCTTTACTTTTTCTTTTCAAATCTAAACAGCTCCTGATTTGGGATCTGATGATGTGTATGGAGTTTGGAGAATTGATGATACAGACCACAGCTTTTCAACACAACCTTTTCGAATCAGATATACAAGGCAGGATGTTCTTTTGTCAATGATGGTCATATTCAACTTATCACCTAGTAAATTTGAGGTATTGTTTTCATCTTTTTTTTTGGCTAAGGATATGCAACATAGGTCAGGATATTATTGAATTACTAATTTCTGCGAAAGAATAAAATAAACAAGTGGATCACATTTAGTATGATCTGAAAACTAAAGTAAAATTGCATATTCAATAAACAGTGTCAGTAGCATATGCATGTCTCGGAGATGTAAAACCATGATATATAAACATATTTGAGGTTATAATCCTTTTGACATAGATTGGTGAATACTTGTGAAAGCAGTTTTCTATGTATTAGTTTACTTGTTTAAATGCAGACAATTATCCTGCATTTACTTCTGTTTATGTTATTATGACTTCTGAATTGGTTTTTTCCAGGTTCAATCCACATCTGCTGTAATTCTGAGGTTCGAGCTGTTGTATACTTCTGGGTTGGAGAGCAGGTTAGCTAATAGAATTTATGTTCATACAGTATTTTCCTTCTGAAATGTTACAAAGCCTGTAATATAATTTTTTCTCTTCAAACATTATTCATGCTACAATAGAGAGTTCGAATAAGAGCCCGTTTGGCTGAGCTTATAAGCTCGTAATTTTTTTTTTGTGAAAAAGATGTTTAACAGTTTATAAGATCTTAAAATAAGTTCATTACAGCTTATGAACTCCAACATCCCAACTTTCTAAAAGTCTTCTAAGCTATACTTAAATACTCCCTCCCTCATGGTATAAGTTTCTTGTTGCTTTTGGGCATAGAGATTAAGGCAAGTGATAAAATAATGAGTTGGTATGCTGTGAAACTTGTTCACCGTGAAACTGGTTCATTTTTACTCTTCGGTTATCACGACTACACTCTTTAGTAATATAAGTCACACTCTTCAGTTATCACGACTACACTCTCTGCTGTAATATAAGTCACACCTTTCACTTTTATGAGTAATACTCTTTATAGTAAAAAGTCACACTCTTCATTATCAATATCATGACTACACCCTTTAGTAATATAAGTCACACTCCTTAACCAGTTTCACCGTGAAACTTGTTCGCCCTATACTTTGCCTAAAATAATAGATGTAGTGTAAACAAAGCATTATATTAATTAAAAATGAAGTTTGAGGATAATTGAGTGACAATTGATGTAAATAAGAGTGAAGTGTAGGGATATAAATTTATGAGGTGTTTTCCAAAAAGGAAATAGGAACTTATAGCGGGACGGAGGGAGTAATAAATTTTATTAAAAAATCACCCCCACCCCTCCACCATCCTACCCACCTCACCACAAAATGTAGAAGGAAAAATGGTCAAATAAGCCCCTAATCTTATATGCAGGGCACCTGAATTTTTTGGGTATGTCTAAACCGTTTTTTAGACCAAATAAACCACTATCTTATACATGGGGATCAAATATGCCCCTGAACTTTTTTTTTAATACATCTAAATCCTTTTTCTTCAACACTAGACCAAATAAACCCCTAATACGTGGAGATCAAATAAACCATTCTTATATCTTTATTATTATTGTTAGTCTTTCCACCTTTTAAATTCATCTGTTAATATTTTTCTCTTCCATTTTCTTTCCTTATCTATTGTCTATATTCTAATATACACACACACACACACACACACACACACACATATATATATATATATTATTTCGGTTCACTAAATATAGTTAAGTTTAAATTTATCATTTTATGTAACTTTTAATTTTGTTGCTGCATTTTTTTCTAATTCGTGAACTTAGTCGCATAAACAAACATGGTCATGCATACTTAGAGGTTGAATATTATAAAATTTCTCATTTTATATAGTAATTTTGTTGTATATTTACTTTATTGATGTTTGCAACATTATGTCGTTCTTTTTAATGTACTATACAATAATAATTTATGTTTTTATTCAACAATTTTTTTTATAGAATGGGGAATATAAATCATATTTTCATCATCATATTCTGTCTTATATACAAATACACTCAATCTCGTGAATAAAATAATTTTCTTTTTAGTAATTTCCTTTTAAGTATTTTTTGAAAAGAAAAAGGGTTTAAATGTACCAAAAAAAATCAAGGGCCTATTTAATCCCAACTTATAAGATTAGGGACTTATTTGATCTCAATGTTAAAAATAAAGGGTTTAGATGTACAAAAATGAAGTTCATGGGCCTATCTGATCCTACATATAAGATTAGAGCATTCACAATGGATGGATGAATTTTCATCCGTCCATCTCCACATCATCTCCATATCACTAATTTTCAAATATTTAATTGTTTAAACACACTCTCACAATGGTTATCAATCATTCATCCATCCATACACCTTTTATGGATCCTACCATCACCTCATTTCTACCCACTTTTTTGCAAAAAACATTTTCTCTCTCCATCCATATATTTAGATGGATGACACTCTCTCTCCAATTTAAAGATCATTTACAATGGTTTTAAACACCAACTTTCATCCATCCAATGTTTAAAAACCCTTTGGATGGACCATTGTGGATGCTCTTGAGGGCTTATTTGATCCTTTTCCCATAATAAAAATATAATAATTGTATAGTAAAATTAAAATTTAAAAATATTTCCTCAAATTATTAAAGAACTTAGAGTTTTATTATTCAAACACTTTAACGACTAAAATACTACTTATAAATTACATCTTATACGCACTTGAAACAACTTATAAGATGTTAGACGGCCTTATTAGATGTTTAAAATTAAACTTGTCCAAATTGGCTCTAAATATATTGAAAGGATTCTGCCGATGCTTTGATCTCTGTAATTTTACTGGGGTGTTTGCAGGAGTAATATTCAGGATTCTTTGGATGATAGCGACCCTGCTGCAATCCATGAATTTCGGCTTCCCCCTAAAGCTCTTCTGGGTTTGCATGCCTATTGCCCAGTTCATTTTGATGATTTTCATGCTGTGTTAGTTGATGTAACTGTACATGTGGGCCTGCTGAAAAGTGCTTACACTTCATCACAGAAGGTACCCAGGTTGGATCATCTATTTCTTCAAATACAATATTTTTTTCTATTTTTTAAGAGATCATTTTGTTAACTAGGAAAATAGTTGGTGTTGACTAATGTGTCAGGCACCAAGGTGAAAAGATATAGACAAAAATTTGGCCTGTTGTTTTCAAGTCTCTTGGTTTTAGGAGTAATTTGAAAGAAGTTTCTCCAAATAAGAGCAATTGGGAAGAATAGAAAACCAAGGAAAAAATAATACTACCATTTCACCCTGTATATGTTCTGTATACCACTGAATTGGGAATCAGAATCTTATTAACTCCAAAAAAACTCTATTAAATTTATGTGTGTTCAGTAAAATACAATATGATATAGGTTGGTCGCTAGTCTAAGGTGTTTTCTTGGTTGGACAAGGTATTAGTAATAAAAGTGTACTCTGGTGATTTTATTTAATTATTATATTTAAAATTTAAATAATGTTACGATTCCACATCGGATCCACAAGAAATTGTGGATGGGTACTTAAGTGGGAGTCAATCCTCCGCTCTTGAGGGGGGTTGATTGTTACGATCCCACATCGGATCCACAATAAATAGTGGATGAGTACTTAAGTGGGAGTCAATCCTCCACTCTTGAGCTAGCTTTTGGGTGGAGTTAGGGCTTCCATGCTTGAGTGCCTAACAAATAAGCTCACAGGTTCATAGTAGCAAAAAGTGCAAATTCATGATTTGTGATTATAATTGTTTTGCATTTATTAAGTTAGAATAGTCTTTCTCATGCCTTTTTGGCCAAACATTTTTTTGAACTACAAATATATTATCTTCTCGCAGTGATCCCACGGCTAATGAAGATGTCATCAAGGAGCATGATAAGTCAGAGCAAGTATGTTATATACTCGCCTTGGTCCCATAATTCGTATATGATAACAATTATTTATTCTTTTGATTTTTCTTTTAACAATTTATTATTGTTTCTTTCTTTTTCTGTTTTTCTTTTTATACACATAATCATAGTTGTTAAAGGCGCAAGTGTGTGCCTCGCACCTGAACTTTTGTACTTTATGGATAAAACTAATTGAAACACTACATAAACTTAAATTAAACATATTAGCACCACTTTCCTCCATCATAAACTGTAAACTGCTTATTAGTAAGAAAAAAAAAAAAAAAGCCTGCTGCTTAGTAAGAACAACATGTTGTTTGTGTGCTTAGTGCTTATAAATAAAAACATGTTTGCGTGTTTCGTGCTCAGTGCATATAATCAATTTATTTTTTAAAAACTGCTGCTTAGTGCGTAAAAACTTTAACAACTATGCACATAATGTAAGACTCCTTTGCAGGCTCACATTTTCACAGTTGTCTAAATAGTCTAAATAGCAGGCTGCCACTTTGTATGCATATGGTGCATTCCCAGGTTAAATATTAATAGTAAATATCTTCTGGTCTTGAGTTAACTATTCAGGCAATTGTAATTCACCTATACACCCTATGCTGAGATAATGATTTCCTCTATATGTATATAGTTTGTTCATATCCTAAAGAAATGAGTTTCTTTCTACAAATGCTTTGTCACAAATTCATTTGTTTTTCAGTAACCAAAACTCTGGTTCAAATGATATTGTAGGTAATGTCTTGTTAGTTTTCCTTTTTGTTGTTCTGAACAGGTGATACTTGGGCAAACATTATTGAGTGCTAGGGGCATACTGTTGAAGAATTTACAAAATCTCAGTCAGGCTGTCAATCAACCAATTAATATTAAAGAGATTGCTTCTAATGAAATTTTTGGCTCTGCCCCAAGATCAGATCTGGAAATACCTGATCCTGAAGTCCTAGGACAATTCAACAATATTTTTGAGGTCCTAAAACAATACGAGGTTAATAAATATTTTAACCATAATTCTCCATTATTTAGTTATCAGTTTACAATGGGGACCTCCGTAATCTGTGTCCTATTCCTTGAACAGGAACTAAATGGTGCAAGTGATTTTCAAGGTGATGTTTTTCTCCATGAGCTATCTGAGGTTAAACGGCTTGAGTTGATTGATTTGGTTGGTGATCAAGTGCTGTACTTATGGGGATTATTTTTGAATTTTCACAGGTTTGTTTTGTCATTTACATTTATTTTGCTGGACAGTATTTGTGATTCTACCTATTGCAATTACAACCTTTGTGTTCTGTTTCATTTTCCTGCTGCTTACTTCAAATTAATATCAACTCATTTAAACATTAACACAACTTATAGGTGAGTCATGTGCTTATTACACATTTCATTTCCATGGTAACTGATTCGGAAAGGGATACTGATGTGAATGTTTAAAAAGTTTTAGATTCATGTTCTAACATATATATATATATATATATATATATTATATTTAGTTGGGGATGCTCATATTCCATAGAAGTATCTGTTTAAAGTAATGTGTATAAACATATGAGGAAGACTTTATGGTGCAGGAAGATGCTCATCTTAAACTTATGGCCGTGAAGATTTATTTTGGGAAGTGGGAATGACACGTTCTTTCTGCTAGGTCAAACAGTTATGCATCATTTGTATTTTCTTATCTATATAGTCAATTAATTAAATTTATGCATTTTGAGGAAAATTCATAACATTTTTGTTTTTTTGGGTTCAATATCGTAAGACATCATTTGAGGAATGCCTTCTTATTCCTTTTATTGAATTGATTGTGAAAAGTTTAATATCTTTTTTGGGGCATTACGTCAGCTGGCCAATACATCAGCTGCTATGTTTGTACTAGTTTATTAGTTTAAAAAGCTGATACTATTTACCTTAATAGGGTTAACGTAAAGAAGATTCTTGACTTTCTCCGCAACCAGTGGGCTGTTGATCGGAAAGCTGAATGGTCACTCTGGATGATTTACACTAAGGTTAAGATGCCTCACCAATCGTCAGACAGTTCTGTGGATGAGTCTTCTTACAGTGAATTGCATGGTAGACCTGCCATTATACCGAAGATTACTGGCGATGTAATTGTGCCACTACTTCTTTCTATTGCTTGATCTTATTGTTTATTAGTTTCAATGGTATTCTTAGTACATATGTTTTGGCTATTGCAGCCTGCAGAGAATGCTGCTAAGCGAGCAGGGCTTCATAGGCAAAGCATTGCAAAGATGATGGTCAGTCCTATTAAAGAGGGGAATGATGTTGTTTTAGGATGAAAATATGGGTGGTGTAGCAATTTAAGGATATGTTTCAGTTTGGCAAATGTAGGCCATTGATATTTTTTTTCACGTATTTAGGCCCGTAATAAATATAATTTTCGCACATATAGCACATTAAGGTCTACATTTTCCAAATTGAAAGCATATTGTCCTCCAATTGCGAAAAAGAAGTATGGCCTACATTTGCTAAACTGAAAACATATTATCCTTCAATTGCTACCCCCTACATTTACGGTTCTAAAGTTGTGTTATTCCCTATTAAAAAGTGCTTATATAGTTTCACTTTAATGTTCGGTGATTGAACAATATTTGCTTCAGTGCAGATTAACAATATGCCTATTCAAGACATGCATATATTTGGAGATCCATCACGCATCCCCGTTGTAATTGTAGAACAAGTTATCACTGTTCCTTTAAATTCAACCAGCGGAAACTCTAACTTTGACCAAATGGACCAGAAAGATACAAATAGTTCGTTTACTGAGTTTTGCCCTAACCCCACAAAACATTTGTCTCGTCGTGTCAGCACTCGCCAAAATGGTCGTGTCCTGAAGATTGTAGTTTTTGTCCATGGGTTCCAGGCATGTTCAGTGCTGCCTTTCTGAGTACTAATTAAAATTCCATTTATTATTATTTTTTTCCTTACATCACTTCTTGTAGTTTGCTTTTCCTTCAAAATTATAATAGCACAAAAATCTTCATTCTTCCTATTCCTTTTAGTCTCCTAGGCACCTTTATAAAATGAAAAGAAATTTAATATTGGAATTTGGTTGTTTAACAACTGAAGAGTGTTTAATAATAGATACATTATTTTTCATCACTAAGTCGTATTATATGTGCAGGGACATCATCTAGACTTACGACTCATCCGTAATCAATGGCTATTGATAGACCCAAAGATAGAATTTCTTATGTCGGAGGCAAATGAAGATAAAACATCTGGGGATTTCAGAGAAATGGGACAGAGGCTAGCACGAGAAGTTGTTACATTTGTGAAAAAGAAAATGGATAAGGTTTCAAGATCCGGTGTCTTGAGAACGATTAAACTTAGTTTTGTTGGGCACTCTATTGGAAACTTAATTTTGAGAACTGCTCTAGCAGGTTTAGACTTTAAACCTTACTGTCATCTACTCTCGAATTACTGCATGTTTCTTATTGCCGTTTCTAATCTTGCAGACAGCATCATGGAACCGTATCTTGAATACTTGCATACATTTCTCTCTCTCTCTGGCCCACACCTTGGTTATCTTTACAGTTCGAACTCTTTATTCAACGGGGGTTTATGGCTCATGAAGAAGCTGAACGGCGCACAGTGCATACACCAGCTCACTTTTACTGATAGTCCTGATCTCCAAAATACGTTCTTGTACAAATTGTGCAAGGTAAATTACTAATTCAACTATATATCGTGCTGCCTTGGGGTATAATTTTCGCTGCTATTTCGTTAGAGTATGTTTGAATTGGGATTCATCAATAATATTCCATGCTCATTTTCCCTCTTCTCTTGCAGCAAAAGACCTTGGATAATTTCAAGAATGTTATTCTGCTGTCTTCACCACAGGACGGCTATGTTCCGTACCATTCCGCTAGAATCGAACCTTGCCCAGCATCATCAACAGACGAGTCGAAAAAGGGTAAGATTTTCCAAGAGATGCTCAACGAGTGCTTGGACCAACTGAGAGCAAGTTCCTCCGAGAATCGAGTGCTCATGCGTTGCGATGTTGATTTCGTCTCTATGCAAGGGAAAAGCCTCGACACCATAATTGGGCGCGCTGCTCATATCGAGTTCTTGGATTCGGACATATTTGTGAGGTTTATAATGTGGTCGTTCCCAGAATTGTTCCGTTAGTCACACCAAATTATCAATGACACTAAATTATATGTATTATTTTGTCAACGAGACGGTCTCACGTTAAGACGAAGTATAACTTGAACATAATACTTTAATACTGTAGATGAAGGGAGTGTTGATTTGTAATAATTTATAGGCGTAGACTTGTAAAATATAAAACAGAATAACAGCCGTAAAAGTTAGTTAATCGAAGGGAATTTTAAATATTGGCTTAAATTAAAAGTTAGTTAACCGGAACGAATTTTTAATATTATTTTATTAATAGTTATCCTCAAATTTAGAAGCTACACGTGTCACTCGTCTTCTTTTTTCCCTCTACCCAAAAGTCTTAAACCCTCGAACTCCATTTCCACAGAGCTTCTTCATGCGAGCAAAATGACAAAATTAGCCCTATCCTATCACCAAATTCTCCCCCCTATCCTCACCCCCACCCCCTGCTACCTCCCTTTTCCCTCCAATTTGCACCGCCGTCTCCACCACCAGCTGCCGCTTCTCCGCCGTAGCCTCTCCGTAGTTGCCAAAGCGAAAAGCAGAGAACTCATCCTCGGTAACCCCAGCGTCACCGTCGAGAAAGGCAAGTACAGCTACGACGTCGAAACCCTAATCAACAAGCTCTCCAGCCTCCCGCCGCGTGGCAGCATCGCTCGCTGCCTCGATTCGTTCAAAAACAAGCTTTCGCTCTCCGATTTCTCTCACGTGTTCAAGGAATTCGCTCACCGGGGCGATTGGCAGCGGTCTCTCCGGCTCTTCAAGTATATGCAGCGTCAGATATGGTGTAAGCCTAATGAGCATATTTATTCTATTATTATTGGAATTTTAGGTCGGGAAGGGCTTTTGGATAAATCTGCTGAGATTTTCGATGAAATGGTGACGCAGTCGGTTCCTAGAACTGTGCTTTCTTATACTGCGATTATTAATGCGTATGGTCGAAATGGGCAGTATGAGGTTGCGTTGGAATTGTTGGAGGGGATGAAGAAGGAGAGGATTTTGCCTAACATTTTGACATATAACACTGTTATTAATTCTTGTGCTCGAGGGGGGTACTCGTGGGAGGGGCTGTTGAGTTTGTTTGGGGAGATGCGGCATGAGGGGATTCAGCCGGATTTGGTTACTTATAACACATTGTTGAGTGCTTGTTCGAATAAAGAATTGGGGGATGAAGCAGAAATGGTGTTTAGGACGATGAATGAGAGCGGGGTTTTACCTGATATTACGACCTATAGTTATTTAGTCGAGACGTTTCAGAAGTTGAGGAAGTTGGAAAAGGTTTCCGAGCTGCTTCGAGAGATGGAGGCTGAGGGAAATTTACCGGAGATAATGAGTTATAATGTGTTGTTGGAGGCGTATGCCCATTCTGGGAAGATAAAAGAGGCTATGGGGGTTTTCAGGCAAATGCAGGCTGCAGGTTGCATGCCGAATGCTGGGACATATAGCATTTTGTTGAATTTGTTCGGAAAACATGGGAGGTACGATGATGTAAGGGAGCTTTTTCTTGAAATGAAAGTGAGTAACACCGAGCCAGATGCAGACACGTATAATATACTTATCGAGGTGTTTGGTGAAGGAGGCTATTTTAAGGAGGTAGTGACATTGTTTCATGATATGGTGGAAGAGAATATAGAGCCAAATATGGAGACTTATGAAGGGTTGATTTATGCCTGTGGAAAGGGTGGGCTCCACGAAGATGCAAAGCGGATATTGCTTCATATGAAAGAGAAAGGGTTGGTGCCAAGTGGTAAAGCATATACAGGGGTGATTGAGGCATATGGGCAGGCAGCTTTATATGAGGAAGCTCTCGTTGCCCTCAATACGATGAATGAGGTAGGAAGTGTGCCAACTATTGACACCTATAATTCTTTGATTCATAGTTTTGCAAAGGGGGGACTCTACAAGGAAATGGAAGCTATTTTGTCAAGAATGGGTGAGTTAGGTGTTCCACGAAATAGGGATTCGTTGAATGGTATGATTGAGGCATATAGGCAGGGTGGCCAATTTGAAGAAGCCATAAAAGCTTATGTTGATATGGAAAGGGTGAGGTGTGATCCTGACGAATATACTCTTGAGGCAGTCTTGAGTGTCTATTGCTTTGCAGGCCTTGTTGATGAGAGTGAAGAGCAGTTTAAACAAATCAAGGAGTTGGGTATACAGCCAAGTGTTATGTGCTGCTGTATGATGTTAGCTGTTTATGCTAAGACCGAGAGGTTAGACTTCAACTGTGTATTTTTTTTCCATTTATCTGTTTTAAAGTTCATGTTTACTGTTATTTCTGCCCTTAGTACAGTAGAATTATGTGAAGTTGGTCGCTGACATTTTTTTTGTGACAAAGTCCTGTTTATTATGGTAACTTTTGTTGGAAGAGAATAATCTGTTGAATAAATAATGATGAAAACAATTTAAATATTTAAAACTGCGAAAGTCAGATCATGGTTCTCAAATCCAACCATGATTTAAACCAGATATTATATTGTGAAAATTCATCACATTATTATGTGTTTCTTCGCATGAAGGTTTGCTTTAACTATGGCCTAGAAAAACTACGAGAGTAATTGATTAGGATGGGTTTCACAACTGAGAGGTTTAGGAAATCTCCACTGATATGCGGTCAATAATATGGAAATCAGGAGATCAAATGTTACAAATAAGTAAGGGTTATACAACTTTGAAAGAGAGGTACTAGAACCCCCTTACTGATTGTGCCATTAAACGAAAACTGTCTAGGGTTGAATTTTCATTTCTAAATACCCTAAAGCAAATAAGGTGTTGGAGAAAGATCGAGAGGAGGAATAAGAGATAGGATTTTCATCTTATCATGCACATTATAAACTCACTGCTCGTAAAGTCAAATGGAAGAATTGGATATCCAACTTGGATCTATATATCTGGCAATAAAGAAAACTTCCAAATAAATGTAATAGCATCCTACCCCGAGTTATATCATTAGACAATGACTTTCTATGTTTTGACTATCATTTTCTAGATTTCCTTAGTTAGCCTTGGTGAAGGACCATGAAGGACAAAAGGCATTGGGTTGAGAGGGGGAAGGGGGGTGCAGATGTTTTCATGGGTTTCTTAATGGGAAGAGAGTAGTGCTTAGTATTTATCAGGGGCAATAATGTGGATACTTCGCAGGTCTAAGAAACAAGCAAAAATCAAGTTTTCTATGTAGTGTTCATTCGGTTTATACCACCCTATTTAGTCGATAATTACTGAATGAAAAATTAGAAAGAAGTAATGTAATGACCAAATAGTTAGTGGAAAAGACGGATGAATAGGGACTGACAGCTGAAGAGTTTGGAAAGGAGAATCTGTCAAGTATACAACTAAACGTTGATAAGTGTGAATGTGTGATGCGTGATGCAAAGCTTATTTTCAGTTTCCGTTGTCATATTTTTTATTTTCTAGTGCATGCATAAGTTACTGCTGAGCATTTCTTGTCATGTATAGTTTTACATAGGGTCTGTTATCTCTTATTTGGCAAACTTTATGTAACGAGTTTACTTGTCAAAAACTTAAAGAACCGTCAACACTGTGAAAAAGCATTGGCTGAACTGTACGCTTGCATGGTCGCACTTGTCATGTTTACAACTGTACTTTTAGTGGCTTGATTAGCTTCTGTACGCCCTCCGTCTCATAGTAATTGTCACTTTTGAGGTTTTTGTATAAAATTAAGGAACGTTAAATTTTGACAGATTTACCCTCCATCAATCTCTCTCTCCTTTTTTCTCTCTCCATCAGATAGTGATGAAAAAATATATTTCCAATAAAAAGGAGATTTTTGGGGGTATATTAGGGGAAAACGTGGAAATACAGCTAAAACGACAATAAGTTTGAAAATTTTAATCTCTTGGCCTCATGAGCAAATTGATTACAGGATATCAATTATTTTCAACCTGTTCTTCTTTATATTTGTTGGCTGTTCATGCATTCATCTCGTTGTTCCAAAATAATTTTGAGATGCTTCGTGTTCAGACTTTGTTTAACTTCTTGAATTCATTTTTATCCAGGTGGGACAAGGCCAATGAATTGCTTAACAAGATGCATACAAATAAGGTCTCTAATATTCACCAGGTCATTGGACAGATGATCAAAGGAGACTTTGATGATGACAGTAATTGGCAAATGGTAGAATATGTATTTGACAAACTCAGTTCTGAGGGATGTGGTTTCGGAATCAGATTCTTTAACACAATTCTAGAAGCACTTTGGTGTTTAGGCCAAAAGGAAAGGGCTGCAAGAGTGCTTCATGAAGCAACAAAGAGGGGGATATACCCAGAATTATTTCGTAAAAATAAACTCGTATGGTCTGTGGATGTTCACAGGTATCATTTTCTCTCATATCCTTTCTTGTTAATGGTTATTCATAAAATTACTCATATGTTATTATCCATTCATACTTTGAATTATTCAGGATGTGGCCTGGTGGTGCGTGCACAGCAATATCCGTATGGCTGAATAATTTGCAAGAGCTGCTAATTAATCGGGAGGACCTTCCTCAACTGGCTTCTGCTGTTGTAGTGTAAGTGTTTCATATTAGATGGATACCTTTTCTGCTTTTGGACATTCAGTTGCCTTTTCGCCCCCCCTCCCCCCCACCCAACCCACCACACACACACAAAACAACAAATTACAAGAATGACAAATACTTCTATGCACCGTGCAACTCAAGTGCATTTTAAAAGGGTGTTAGCTGTTTTACTAAAAGGTATTAGTTGGTCCGCATTAGCTGATTTTTCTGAAAAGTATTAGTTGTTTTCATTGTACATTAGTAGTTGTACAATGTGTTACTCTACAAAAGAGCTCCCAACTCTCTGCTTGTTTTAGACTAAGAAAAAAATTGGTTGTCCTTTCTTTAATGAATTTATCCTAAAAATTATTAATGCAGAAGAGGGCAGATGGAAAGGAGCTCAATAACACGAGATTTTCCCGTTGCAAAGGCTGCCTATTCTCTGCTAAAAGATGTATCATCATCCTTCTGTTACCCTGGGTGGAATAAGGGACGAATAATCTGTCAAAAGGCTCAGCTTAAACGGGCTTTTTCTAATCCTGGACAATCTTTAGAAGACTCAGAAATCAACAACATAGTTAGTCTAACTAATTCTCCTTTTCCCTTTTCTGGAACAAGACCATCGTTGAACGACCTAAAGCAACACAATAGTTCTGATGCCACGGGTTTCAGCTTTAAACCAAATACAGAACTTATGGCAAGCGGAGTATGAATCTGGCATAGATTCTCCGTTCCATTTTGGGGTTGATTGTTCTCTTGGATCTCACCGGGTCAAGAAATTAAAGACCCAACGACTATACCAGAAATGTATGTTCAAGTGTTGACTAATCATCGAGATTGAGCTCGTGGAATGCTGCCTCAACTTGCCAAAGAAAGAATGTGATGCAACACAGATTCAACGGTGGTGAAAGCTTTCAATTTTGGGTGATGGTGATATTTGATCCACTTATGTTGTCTAGTTTAGTGACAGGAAACCTTAAAAAAGACATGGAAATCTGTTGGTGCATCAATCCACATGGAAATCACACATGTAATGTAATGTGTATATTTTCAATCAATGTTTTGGAGAAAATTTGGTGACTAGATCTACATAATGAAGTGAAAGATATTGAGGTACATGCATATTAGAGTCTTGATTTGATTCAGGTGGCTTCTTCTCCAGTTAAAATGCTGAAAGTGGAGATTGCATCAGCAATTGTGCAATTATGTTTGTCCTCATGTTTACACACCATGTGGTTGTTGGGATTATACTGGAAAATATGTTTTTACTTTGTATAATCAGACTGAATTTCAGACTTATTTACTGAAATAAATTGTTTATCACTGATGTTTTAAATATCATCGAATGTTACATATATTTACTGCATAACTGTTCAATAAATAGTACGTGTTACATTGTAGTTAATTTAGTGATACCAGATCACAGAAGATTAAATTAACAGTTCCTTGTAACTAACAGTACACCATTCACGACCTAGATGGAAATGAACAATCCATCGTGAAAGGTTGTAGTGTAAGGCTTAGATTGATTTATCTTGACCAAGAGATTACACTAGTGCATGACTGATGCATTGAAGAGGACCTACAGGAGGACAAATTCTTCAAAACTGAACTAGGAAGAATTAGACCCCAGTGGTTAGTTATTTCTTAATTTTCGTCCCTTAAATAAGATTGCGTGTGGTTGGTAACTATTGCTTTGACTTATTACGGGTAGAGAATCAAGGAGATTCAATACTTTATATCTTGGACAATATTATTGGTCACATGCGATTGCTAAGATTTAATATGGAGAATCGTGTCAAGTACGCTTGTTCGATTTGCCCTCTTGGGAGGTTCATAAGTTTTATCATACCAAATCTTGCAAGTGGAACTAGTTTCCGGTATGGATAATAATGTTGAATCGTTCCTTTACCAAGGATAAAATATATTAATTAATGGAAAACTATTTCAGTGGCTTGAATTAATTAATGGGCTAGATAATCTTAAACACGGGAAATAATAATCGGGAGTCATATTAACTGTAATATGGGTTAAGATGGATAGTGCAATATTAATTATGTAGTGGGATTAATTAATATTTATGGGCTTGAATAATATTGTGGCTCAATTTGATAATTCAAGATCCATTGAAATGTCCAATCTTAATTCTCCTGAAGGCCCCCCAAGTAGTCCAAGATAAAGTCCAATAACTGAAAAAAGTGTTTTAAAATAAAATAAATTTGTTGCTTATTTTTCGTCATATTTTTCGAAAATTATGAATAAAAAGGGGAGAAAGATTTTCTTTGAATTTTGTTATGGAATGAAGATATGTATTCTTGGAATACAAGATTATCTCATTAAATTCAAGAAATCTCCCACTTGGTTATTCATGTGTTTTTTCGAAATTTTTGAATAATTAAGGGAAAGAAAGATTTTCTTGAAAATATATTATGGAAGATATGTACTCTTGAAATACATATATATCTCATAAATTCAAGAAGATCCAAATCTTGGATTCTTTTCTCTTAATTTTCGAAAATACTCCATAACAAGATGAGGTGGGATTTTTGTGGAATATTTTAATTATGGAGAAAAGAATATATGAGATATATTCAAGATTTCTTTGAGATCAAGAAAAGATTTTCCCACATTGTTTTTTCCCCAAATTTTCGACCACCACCCATCTATAAATAGGGGACGATTCTTTCATTTCCAAGTACAATTTCATGTGCTGGAAAAATTAGTAAATCCACAAAGGCGGTGCAACAAATTTTATTTTCCCTTTTGTTAATTGTTCGCGAGCTTCCTTCCACCGGATTGTCGAGCAAGGACTAGGGAATACTTGTGAAGGTCTTTTGGTGTGTTTTCATCGACGAGACCATTGTCATTCCAAGAGGTAAGTTCACGTAAACTCGTAGTAATTCCGCATGCGTAGGATTTACGTGAACTGTTTATATGCATGATTTGTTGTTGAATTATTATTTGAATTAATTTAGAATTAATTCATGCTAGTAATAATTGTTAGAATTAAATTTGTATTTAAATATTCATCCCGAATAGATCCGGGCAATTAATTTCCCAACAAATGGTATTAGAGCCTCGGTTTCGGGCTCTGAATTTTAAATTGTAATTTAATTCACTGTCATTAAATTTGAAATTGGATAGCGTAATTCTTTAGAGATCTTTTTTGCGGCGATCCAATTGTCATGCGGAATTTAATGTGTTTATTTATGCATGCATATAAATTGTGGTTTTTTAATTCGATTCGTTCGGATTCGTTTTGCCTCGTGAGAAAATCCACGAGTAGATTATAATTTTTTTGATTTGATTAATGTAATAGACTAGTCTAGATCTAGGTTTATTTATTTTTTTGTAAATAAATTGTAATCGGATCGGAAAATGGAGGAAGACGAAGAATTAAAAGACGGGATCCGAAACCGGGAGAGTGAAAAAGCGCGCCACAAGAAAACGCGTTAAGGAGGCACGCCGCAAGAACGCAGACGCTTACGGGGCGCCAAGACGGGCGGGCGGCGGCAGGGGAGGGCCTGGCGATCATGGCGACGCCGGGCGACGCGGGCGACGCTGGCGACGCTGGCGGGCGATGCCGCGAGGCATGCGCGGGCGACGCGGGCGACGTGGCGCTGGCGCAAGGCATACAAGACGGACGCTTATTCGACACGGCCGGGGAGTGTTAAAGGGCACTCCGACCATGAAATGGGTCGATGACGTGGCTCGACAAGGCCTTTTTTTTTTAAACGGTCAAGGGAACTTTTCGAGACGAACCATGAAGGCTATGAAGACGATTTTCAAGATTAAGATATGACAAAAATTAACCATGACAATTGGATAAATGTGTCCAATATGTTTAATTTTTTGTCTTGATGTTTATGCATTATTTTATGCTTATTTAAATTGTGTTTAAATTTGCGATGCATGAGAAAATGTTTTTTTGAAAAATCTCACTTTCGAAAATTACTAAGTATGTTTAAACAATTAATTGACAATTTTATTCCGGATAATAAAATTGAATTAATTTTGACCACCATGATTTATTTATTTGTGAATTCTTTTGGAGAAATTCCCCCCACGGGACGGTCAAAGAATAGTTTTCACATGAATAAATTCCAAATGGATGATTGTGAATTATTACTAGTGGCGACGATGACCCTCCCTACAAGGCTCGTTCAAAGGGAAATAATAATTCTGTATTTAATCATGGTTATTACTTAGGTATAAAATTGATATGCATATACTTCCCCGAAGTCCCTGTCAATTTTATATTGGTCAAGTGGGAGCCAACTATTAATCTGGATATTAAAGGTTTGTAACTGTTCTTGTTTGTAACTTGCTTGAATGTGTTTAAATAATGACCCACCCCACGTGGCTTATTTAAACTTTTTTGAGATGTTGGCTGATGCATGTTCATATTTTTTTGAGATTTTAATATGAAACATGTGATCGAATTTTGTGATATATTTGTACTTATGCATATAGTTATTTATTTCAGTTCAGCATGTCGTAACCTTTTAATCCACTGTTATTATACTTAAAGTCAATAGAATAAGTTGATTGGAAACGAAAAATTATAATTGTCCTAACTGCACAAAAGCACAAGTGGATTCTTGACACACCAAAATCAGATGAGCCAACTGACGAGTCAAAAATGCGGGACTCGTCAGATCACCTTGCGAGAGATGTCGTCGCTGAAAATGGTGGAGGGCAAACCCGTAAGGGATTACGTCCTCAAAATTGATGGCCCATCTGAACAAACTTGAGGTTCTGAGTGCAGATTATAATCTGGAAACTCAGATGAATTTGGTATTTCACTCTTTGCCCAAAAGTTTCTGAGCATTTTGGCCTCGCTAGCTGATTTGTTGCAAGCTTTGGTCTCGGCAGAGATGTTGATGGGGCACCAAACTCAAGCTTTGACGGCAAGTGGTTTGTCTTCATTTTCTAGGCCAAGGGGAGGCAAGAAGAAGAAGATGACCAAAAGCCATCAGACTCAATTGTTGCCAAGGGCAATGGTAAGATGACGAATGCTGGTGGTGTCAAGGAAAATCCAAAGAGGAAGTGCTTAAGCTGCGGTGAAAGAGGACAATGGAGGTTTGCCTGTTCCAACCCCAAAAGGGCCGGAAAGAAAGGTAATTCTCACGCACTAATTGTTGAAACTTGTTTAGCGGCGTATACTTCTCATTCGTGGGTAGTTGATACGGGATCCACTAATCATGTTTGCTTCACGGGTTCAAACTGATCCGACAACTTAGTGGGAGTGAGATCCTCATCACACTGGGCGATGTTACGAAAGTAGAGGTTATTGTAATGCTACGTAAGTAGCAGATATTGCAATACTACATAAGTAACGGTTATTGCAATGCTACGTGAGTAGCAGATATTGCAATGCTACATGAGTAGTGGTTAAAGCAGTGGGAGAAGTGCACCTGTCTTTTGAAGATAGAGTTTTAATTTTAAGAGATTATCTTTATATTCCCAGTTTTAAAAAGAATTCACTTTCAGTTTCTAAAATTCTGTTAATGGATACTTAGTTTCTTCTAATAAGAATGACATCATTTCTTGAAATGATGAGTGTATCTGTTATGAGACATTGGTCGAATAATCTCCATACAATTAACTGTGCACACCACTCACGAAATGCATCCTATAACACATCAATTGTTTTCAATAAAAGAAAACGTTCATCAGACGTGAACGAAACACTTCTATGGCATCTAAGATTGGGACATATTAATCCAAAGAGGATCCAAAGGTTGGTGAAAGACGGTTCACTGGAGTTTCTCCAAGTTGAATCAATTCCAACCTGCGAATCATGTTTGGAGGGTAAAATGACCAAGAGGGCATTCGGAGTCAAGGGGAATAGAGCCAAAGAAATGTTAGAAATCGTTCACACAAACGTATGTGGTCAATGTCAACCAAAGCAAGAGGAGGTTATGAGTATTTCGTCACTTTTATTGATGACTACTCAAGGTACGGTTATATTTTCCTTATGAAACATAAATCTGAGACCTTTGAGAAATTCAAAGAATTTAAGGCTCAAGCAGAGAATCATAGGGAAAACGTATCAAGTCTCTACGATCCGATCGTGGAGGTGAGTACCTCAACGATGAGTTTTTGAACTACTTGTCAGATGAAGGGATTGTATCCCAGCTAACTGCACCTTGAACCCCTCAACAAAACGGGGTTGCAGAGCGAAGAAACATAACTCTTTTAGAAATGGTTAGATCAATGATGTGTTATGCGGATCTTCCCAAGTCGTTCTGGGGTCATGCCTTGGAAACAGCGGCTTACATTCTGAACTTGATGCCATCCAAATCGGTTCCCAAAACTCCCAAAGAATTGTGGACCGGGCCCAAGCCTAGTTTGAGACACATGAGAATTTGGGGGTGTCCGGCCTACGTGTTGGACAAGGAAGCCGGGAAATTGGATCCTCGATCAGAATTAAGGTTGTTTATAGGATACCCTGAGGGAACAAAAAGGTGTATGTTCTATGGTCCCGAAGATCAAAATGTGGTAATAAGCACCCACTTTAGATTTTTGGAGGAAGACTATATGAACGAAAGAAGACCCAAAAGTGAGATTACCTTAAGTGAGCTAAGGGGGCTAACCTCATTGCCTAATCGCATAAGATGACATACCAAATGACACACTTTCACAAGGGAACCTCGTCAGAGTGGGAGGGTTGTAAAATGACCACCGAGAGATTCATGGGGATAGGAGAGTCCTCGAACTTGATTCCCGGACAAGATTTTAATCGCACTCCATAGACATATGATGAGGCAATCCAAGACAAGGATGCAGTTTCTTGGCAAAAGGCAATGAAAGCAGAAATGAGTTCTATGGATCATAACAGAGTGTGGGAGCTAGTCGAACCACTTAATGAGGTCAAACCCATTGGTTGCAAGTGGGAATACAAGAGAAAGAGGGGACCGGACGGGAAGGTGGAAACCTTCAAGGCAAGGCTTGTGGCGAAAGGATATACTCAGAAAGAAGGGATCGACTATGAGGAAACCTTTTTACCTGTAGCAATGCTTAAGTCCATCAGGATTCTCTTGTCGATAGCTGCACATCTCGATTTTGAAATCTGGCAAATGGATGTCAAGACAGCTTTCCTTAACGGAAGTCTTGATGAAGAAATCTATATGCAACAACCCCAAGGCTTCATTGAAAAAGGCCAAGAACACCTAGTTTGTAAGCTCATGAAGTCCATTTACGGACTCAAACAGACATCCAGAGCTTGGAACCAATGTTTTGATCATGTTATAAAGTCTTATGGGTTTGATCAAAACGAGTTCGAAAGTTGTGTGTACAAAAAGCGTGTCGGAACTGCATTGGTATTCTTAGTACTATACGTAGACGACATTCTGCTCATTGGGAACGATGTAAAGGTGTTATCAGACGTAAGGGCATGGCTTTCAAAACAGTTTGATATGAAGGACTTAGGGGAAGCCGGGCACATCCTTGGGATCAAGATCACTCGAGATCGCAAGAAAATGATGATAGTTTATCGAAGCTTCATACATAGACTTCGTCTTGAAACGATTCAAAGATGCAGATTCCAAGAAAGGCTTCGTACCTTTCAGGCATGGAATCCATCTATCCAAGGAAATGTGCCCTAAGACACAAAAGGAGATAGATGACATGAAAGACATCCCTTATGCTTCGACTGTCGGAAGCTTTATGTATGCAATGCTGTGCACGAGACCGGATATTTGCTTTGCCGTTGGCTTGGTGGCAAGATATCAAAGTAACCCGGGGAAAGAACATTGGATGACAGTTAAAAACATTCTGAAGTATCTGAAAAGAACTCGAGATAGAATGTTGGTTTATCAGTCAGATAGTCTAAACCCCATCGGCTACACGGACTTGGATTTCCAATCAGACTTAGATTCCAGAAAATCTACCTCCTGAAGTGTGTTTTGCATGGGGGGAGGAGCCATGACATGGAGAAGCGTTAAGCAGAAATGCATCGCAGATTCTACCATGGAAGCCGAATATGTAGCTGCTTGCAAGGCAGCGAAAGAAGCGGTTTGGCTCAAGAACTTCCTAGTGGACTTGGATGTAGTTCAATTTGCCCAAAGACAATCATCATTTATTGTGACAATGCCGGAAAGCGATTGCAAATTCAAGGGAACCAAGAGCCCACAAGGCCAAAGAAACACATTGAAAGGAAATACCATCTTATACGAGAAATCGTTAAGAGAGGAGATATAGAGGTGACAAAGATCGCGTCGAAAGACAACCTAGCTGATCCATTCACAAAGGGTCTGCCTCAGAATACATTCGAGAGACATGTGAAAGGAATGGGTGTCAATACCGTTGTCAACTGCTTTGAGTATAAGTGGGAGACATTATTAGGTTCGTAGGTGACATTTGATGTCACGACAGAACTACACGAGACATGTTTGAGTATACTTAAAAGCGGACTTTTGAGTATAAGTGGGAGATTGTTGGGATTATCTTTGGAAAGTATGCTTTTACTTTGTATAATCGCATCAATTTCGGACTTATTTTTGAAATAAATTGTTTATCATCGATGCTTTAAATATCATCGAATGTTACATATATTTCTCGCATAACTGTTCAATAAATAAGACGTGTTACATTGTAGTTAATTTAGTGATACCGGATCACGAGGAGATTAAATTAACGATTCCTTGTAACTAAAAAGTACACCATTCACGACCTAGATGGAAATGAACAATCCATCGTGAAAGGTTGTAGTGTAAGGCTCAGATTGATTTGTCTTGACCAAGAGATTACACTAGTGCATGACTGATGCATTGAAGATGACGTACAGGAGGACAAATTCTTCAGAACTGAACTAGGAAGAATTAGACCTCAGTGGTTAGTTATTTCTTAATCTTCGTCCCTTAAATAGGATTGCGTGTGGTTGGTAACTATTGCTTTGACTTATTACGGGTAGAGAATCAAGGAGATTCAATACTTTATATCTTGGGCAATATTATTGGTCACATGCAATTGCTAAGATTTAATACGGAGAATCGTGTGCAAGTACGCTTGTTCGATTTGCCCCCTTGGGAGGTTCATAAGTTTTATCATATCAAATCTTGCAAGTGGAACTAGTTTCCGGTATGGATAATAATGTTGAACCGTTCCTTTACCAAGGATAAAAGATATTAATTAATGGAAAGCTATTTCAGTGGCTTGAATTAATTAATGGACTAGATAATCTTAAACACGGGAAATAATAATCGGGAGCCATATTAACTGTAATATGGGTTAAGATGGATAGTGCAATATTAATTATGTAGTGGGATTAATTAATATTTATGAGCTTGAATAATATTGTGGCTCAATATTGATAATTCAATATCCATTGAAATGTCCAATCTTAATTCTCCTAAAGGCCCCCCAAGTAGCCCAAGATAAAGTCCAATAACTGAAAAAGGTGTTTTAAAATAAAATAAATTTGTTGCTTATTTTTCCTCATATTTTTCGAAAATTATGAATAAAAAGGGGAGAAAGATTTTCTTTGATTTTTGTTATGGAATGAAGATATGTATTTTTGGAATACAAGATTATCTCATTAAATTCAAGAAATCTCCCACTTGATTATTCATATGTGTTTTTTCGAAATTTTTGAATAATTAAGGGAAAGAAAGAATTTCTTGATTTTCTTGAAAATATATTATAGAAGATATGTATTCTTGGAATACAGGTATATCTCATAAATTCGAGAAGATCCAAATCTTGGATTCTTTTCTCTTAATTTTCGAAAATACTCCATAACAAGATGAGGTGGAATTTTTGTGGAATATTTTAATAATGGAGAAAAGAATATATGAGATATATTCAAGATTTCTTGGAGATCAAGAAAAGATTTTCCCACATTATTTTTTCCCCAAATTTTCGACCACCATCCATCTATAAATAGGGGATGATTCTTTCATTCCCAAGTACAATTTCATGTGCCGGAAAAATTAGTAAATCCACAAAGGTGGTGCAACAAATTTTATTTTCCCTTTTGTTAATTGTTCGCGAGCTTCCTTCCACCGGATTGTTGAGCAAGGACTAGGGAATACTTGGGAAGGTTTTTTGGTGTGTTTTCATCGACGAGACCATTGTCATTCCAAGAGGTAAGTTCACGTAAACTCGTAGTAATTCCGCATGCGTAGGATTTACGTGAACTGTTTATATGCATGATTTGTTGTTGAATTATTATTTGAATTAATTTATGATTAATTCATGCTAGTAATAATTGTTAGAATTAAATTTGTATTTATATATTCATCCCGAATAGATCCGGACAATTAATATCCCAACAGTGGTATCCATAAGAGGTTCACAAATTGGGTGTGTGTTAGTACGTTGAATCGAGTCTGAGCAGTGTTAATTTTATGATCGCTCGAGAAAAGAATTATACATAATCGAGTTGCAAATAGGGGCGTAAGTAAGTCGGATCAAGTTGAGCAATGTTAAGTTAAAGTTTGAAATCGACTCTGATCATAAAATTTGATGGTCAAGTTTACGTTTCCTTTTTCTTTTTAAATCTTGAGCTTGACTTGATTAAATACCAAATTCTTACTCCGATTTTGGTTGTGTTGTATAGCATCTGCAGCCGTGCAATAAACTAATATGAATTTACTGCACAACATGGTGTTATACAAGTATACAACACATGATCCAAATCCTCATTTAATTGGTTAATCAAGAATTGATTAGTTTGGAAGTGCTTCCAAACTAGAATTATTCACTAATTTCGAGTGATTAGAATTACAGGCACAAGATAATACTTCTACTACAAAATTTGATTATATATATATTTATATATCTCATGAGAAATGATAAGAAAGCTGCAATAATATTTCTTGTATTAAATGGATGATAACCTAACCACCATGTGATTTCTTGTATCTGTTATCAGAAACTTGCTTTCTGTTAAAAGGGACTCATGCCTCTAGGTTGAATGAATCAAAATTGATGTTCTTTTAATTTTATACAAAATCTCTAAAAAAAATACAAGTTGTGGTACTTGGATCAGAGACAGATAACACGAGTAAGAATTAAATATTAATTGTGGATATAGGATTGGGTTATCTGAACTTTATACTTTATAGTATAGTGCAACTTCATATCTTATAGTGAAAAATGAAGGACCACCATCTGGTGCCATTTTCCAGTGGTTGAGATTGGAGTTCAAATGGAATATATATTTATCTGGTCAAGAAAGATTTAAATCAAATGCAATGCAAGGTTGCACCAACAAACACTGGCAGACAAGAAAATGTATACTTATCCAACCTTTTTAAAATGCACCAACAAACACTATTATATATGTTTTCACGCAACACGATGAAGAGGGAGTGTAGGGTGATAAGAATCTTTGAAAATGTATACTTATCCAACCTTTTTAAATAAAAAATATTGGTTTTTTACTTGATTGGATAATTAAAGTCAAAAGGTATCAACACGAAGAAGACGGCCATTGTGGGCTTTCTTCTGATGTTATAAAGTAATAACTCCATCCATCAATCTTATGCACATTTATCTTATTTATCCGTCCATCAATTTTATATATATTCCATTTATAGAAAAATTATTTTATTTTTATTCCTCAATCATCATTTAATTACTACAAATGTTATTGTACTTTCACTTACAATCAATTACCATATTAATAAATAAATCTCATAACAACCCTTACTTTATCTATTTTTTTCTTAATATCTGTGCCAAAAGCATCAAACATAAGATTGGTGGACGGAGGGAGTAGGTTTTTGCACATGTACGTGGTACACTGTGAACTGCAATTCAAATATATTTTTAAGATATTATTGTATTTATTGAATGCATTTTTTATATAATATTATAGCCTTTTAAATAGGAGACCTAATGAATTTATTATAAATGGAGTTAATTCTTACGAAAAACGAACTCAGTATATGAGCATGAGCCTTTTGAAAGAGGAATGGATCAAGTAATGGAATCTTTTCGACGAAGGAAGCATACATCGGTTCGTGCGAGGAGGAAGAAGACCATTAAGAGCATACGACTGGATTGGCGTTCAAATCCTTGTGGGCAACCTCGATCCACGTAGAGTCCAATCCATCGCGTGGAAAATTCTGAAGCAAAGACTACCAAACAAAGGCACCCTTTCCAAAAGAAACATGCATCATGTGCGGCTAGGTTGAAGAAAACGTCGCCCATCTCTTGCTCGAATGCAATTGCACGACTTCAATTTGGAATGATATTTACAAATGGTCGGGTTTGGACATGGTATCTCATAGGGACATCATCGCTCACTACTTGCAATATGAATCAATGCTCGGTTCACATACACACAATAAAATTGGGTCTACTATTTGGAGGACTGCTACTTGGTCTATTTGAAAATCCAGAAATGTCTACTATTTGGACGACTACAACTTGGTCTATTTGAAAATCCAGAAATGAACGTGTCATCAAGAACATTGCTCCGACTTCAAGAAAAGTGATCGAAGAAACCACGGCAAGAACGTGGTCATGGGTGACGACAAAGAATATTAAGGCAAGTCATATTACGTTTGGGTCTTGGCGTTCTAATCCTATAATATAATTGAGTATAAATTGTTGAAATTGTTGCCCTATCCTTGTTCATATATACGAATTGGGAACATTTCCGATGTAAGGGTGGGATTACCTCTTATACTCCATCTTCATTTTAATACACTTTCTCTTTTGACTGCTAAAAAAAAAAAAAAAAACTCTTTTGAAACACTTAGCAATTTCTATAGTACCACAAGATCTATAAAAGTGTAACGAACGTACAAAACTGATTGACATGTAAAATCCACATATAATCATGAATCATAGAAACACTCCTCCACAGACGTCTGAATAGAGATATCCATACCGAAATGAAGTTGTAAAGAATCTTCTGGCGTGTTTTGAAACACTTAAAACAGCTTCCAGATGCACTTATTTTCAAAACTCCCTTTCACAGCTTTTGAAAATAAGTGCTTCTGAAAGCTGTTTTAAGTGTTTCAAAACACACCATTCATTTCAAACCTTACAGACCTAGCAATAGTCTCGAAGAACATGCTCCGCCGTCTTGATCTCCATTCCACAACTGAAACAATATAGATCCATATAATAAAACCTTTGACTAATAAACTCTTAAATTTGAATTATTCCTCCGTCTCAAAAAGATAGCCCACATCTTATCATTCAATAAATTATACTATTAGAAATTTATACATAAAATACAATAAATAATATTTTATTAATTTGTGTGAAAATAAAAACTTGCTACTACTTGAGACGGGTGTAGTAAAAGTGAGCCCAAAAAGTTTTCCAATATTTTCCGTCAAAAAAAAAAAATTCCATTATAATCTGCACTTATTTTTTGAAAAAAGTACAATTAGATCTAAAGATTGAAGAAACCATTCAACCAGGATACAAAGTCACAGAAATTTGAAAAAAGACGTGCGTAAATTTTCAAGACTTTTTTTTCCTCAGAAATGTTTTTTTTCTCCCTATTTTTTTTGGAATTTTTCTGACTGGATAATTATTTATTGGGATTAGAAATATAGAAAATGACACAATATGAAAACAATGAAATTGGAAATTAAAGATGTAGGAAAGACCCACGATAGATAATATTATACCTTATCGTTTTATCTATTTATCTTATCCCTTCACCATAGGCATAGCTACCCCACCACACACCATCATTTCACGGATCAAATTAAATTGCCTTTTTTTTTGTCTTCTATGGTCAATGAATTACTACATTCAATACATAATTTCACGATCTACATTTTTTCATTGTTTTTGCGATTATGTTGCAATAAAAATCAAATATTTTTAATTCGAATTTTCCCATTTTTTTATCATTAGTATCAAATATTTATAGAATTCTTTAATGTTCTTTTCACATTCGACTAAGGTTTTTTTTTTTTTTGGTTTGTTTGGCTTTTATCTTGTAGTTAGTATTTCTAATGATGCGCGTGAGAATTTATTGCTAATATTTTAATTATTATTTATCGATTTAATATGTAATCCATTTATTCTTTTGTTATAAAAAATAAATTCCAATAGAATAAATTGATAAATACTAATAAAAATATTTTAAAAATTCCTTTTAATAACTTCAAATGCACCCAACATGATAAAAATAAAAAAATAAAATCCATTTGCAGCTTTGAAAGAAAATCATCAACTCAGAAAAGATGGAATATGCTGAAGTGATCTTTCTCCTCCGATTTTTCTTGTTTACCAATTATTTTTCAGGTACACTTTATATTACTTTATAATGCATCCACTGTCAAAAAAAAAACTCATTCTCACGAATTTAAATAATCGAAATGGAAAAGGATTTAAGGTGGACTTATTTTAAAACGTTACACAGTCGAAATCGACAGGTGAAATTTTTTTTGAGTATTTTAACATATGTTAGTATTAAAAAATAAATATTTATTCATAAAATATTAAAATTATACTAATTTATAACCTAATATGTTCTTATATTAAAATAAATATTTAATAGGGGTTTGGGACAGCTGAGATCCTTAATTGTTGGATCAACAGACAAGATTGTCAGTTAATTATTAATTAAGGCACCTGCTTTTAATGTGATAATCCTTTGAATTTATTTGTAGAAAATGATTGCAATTATAAAAACAATAAGTTTAGGATATGTAGATGCAAAAAAAAAAATAAAAAAAAAAAAAAAGTGACTTAATAAATAATAAAAATAATAAAACCAAATTAAATTATTTTTATTTGCAAAAAAGAACGGTCCGAGACCAAATATATTTGGGTTCGGTTTGGTCGGTTTGGTCCAAAAACCTCAAATTTTTTAATTTTTATTAAATTTTCAAAAGCAACTTTTTAATTTTTTTTATAATGCATCCAAAACAAAAAAAACTCATTCTCACGAATTTAAATAATCGAAATGGAAAAGGATTTAAGGTGGACTTATTTTAAAACGTTACACAGTCGAAATCGACAGGTGAAATACAAATTTGAGTATCATTAACATTAAAGTATTAAACGACCTAATTATTTTTTTCCCTTAAATTATAAAAAAATTATTTAAAAAAAAAGGGAAAAAAATAATCATTTTCCAAAAAATGAAGATAATTTTTTTTTTTAAATTTGGGACAACTGAGATCCTTAATAAGTTGTCTCAACAGACAAGATTGTCAGTTAATTATTAATTAAGGCACCTGCTTTTGATGTGATAATCCTTTGTTAATTGTATGCAAGTTGCAATTAAGGAGAGTAATTAGTTTAGGATCATCGTACCGTATTGGCTGCAGTGCCTGGAATCAATCCATGTAGTCATGTTATTAGCTTCCACTAGCCTTATATTAATTCTAATTAATTACACTAATATATATGAGTATTGGAATGTCTAATTACGAAGATGACCCTCCAGTCTTTGATCAATATACAAAAACATCCTCTCATTTGTGACAAATTAGGTGATCACCCTGTACCACTAAACCAAAATCACCAAACAATTAATCGACCAAATATTATGAGTAGGTGAAATAATTTTTCATTTTTTCATTTAATCAAACAAAACTATTCTTTTTAGATTTTTCTTTTAATTTCGACAAACCTCGGGGAAAGATTGGTAATTTACCCAAATTTATGGAGATATTTGAACATGTAATCACTCGTTGAGTTCCTGTGTGAGATGAGTCGTGAGATCATGAGATGAATCTCAATTTTTTTTTTCTTCCATTTATCCGGTTGGAATGGTGTAAAATAAAGAAGTTTGTTTTATCCCACATCGGATTGTATCAAAAGTTGGAGGACTTCTTAATCCTATAAGAAGTCATATTCTGTCCCACATCGGATTGTGGAAAAATGTGAAGGGCTTCCTAATGTTATTTAAAAAGCCCAAGTCTCTTTGATACTAGTGCATCAATCGGTTTTGGGCTTATTAATTTAGACCTAGTCGATTTCGGTTTTGGCTTATTAACTTAGGCCCAATCAGTTAGGGATTATTATTTACATTCTCTACCTTTGTCGTATGAGAATTTTGTGTAGTCTTTCATTGTTGGGAAAGACAATGTGTCCTTGGAAGAGGTCAGATCATCTCTGCATACTAGAGAGTTGCGACATAAGGCGAGTGATGGAAGTTCAGATAATCAGGCCGCTGGATTAGTCGCTAATGGGAACAAGGGACCTGAAAATCGGGAAAGAAGAAATTCAAGAAGTCTGGGTCTAAGGGTCTTAAACCAGACGATGTTTGTAACTACTGCAAAGGGCCAAGTCATTGGAAAAATGACTGTCCGAAGAAGAAGAAGAAGCAGGAAGACAAAGTTGGTACTGCTGTTGTTGCTAAAGAAGATGACACCAACTGCTAGGAGGATGTAGTCCTAGTTGCTAATGGACAAACACATCACACTGATATGTGGGTTCTTGATTTCGAGGCATCTTATCATATATGTCCGCGCAGAGGGTGGTTTACAACTTACGAGCAAGTGGATGGAGACAATATTTCTATGGCCAATAGTTCTATTTGCAAGGCGGTTGGAATAGGCTCAATTCAATTACGGACACGTGATGGTAAATTTTGCACATTGAACGATGTTAGGCATGTTCCACAAATGACGAAAAATCTGATATCACTTAGTCTTCTAGACAGTAAGGGTTTCAGTTTCAGAGGTGAATGTGGAGTTTTATATGTCTACAAGGGTTCTAATGTGGTTCTGAAAGGTGTGAAGCGAGGAACTTTGTACTTTTTGCAAGGTTCAACGCTATCTGACTCTGTTGTTGTTGCATCATCGGAAGTTCACAAAGACGCCTTGACTAAGTTATGGTACATGAGACTTGGCCACATGAGTGAACGAGGGATGCAAATTCTATCGAACGATGATTTTCTTGGTGGCCACAAGGTCACTAGTCTTGGTTTCTGTGAGCACTGTGTTTTTGGGAAGCTTCATCGCAGCAAGTTTCCCAAGGCAATTCATAGAACAAAAGGCACACTTGATTATATCCATTCTGATTGTTGGGGACCTTCTCGTGTTGAATCTTTAGGAGGCAATAGATACTTCGTGTCTATGATTGATGACTACTCAAGAATGACTTGGGTAATGGATCAAGTTCATCTTGAGAGAACGAAACATATTGATGTCAGATATCATTTTCTGAGAAGTGAGAAGAGGGTTAAAGTGAAGAAAGTTGGGACTGCTGATAACCCAGTTGACATGTTCACCAAGCCGGTTCCAAATAACAAGTTTCAACACTGTGTGAACTTGTTAAATATTACAAGCTGTTAGTTGCCCTGTCTTAGTGGCAAATCTGTGTACGAGGAGTTGCTTGTACGTCTTACACTTTTATGGTGCATCTGATACATTTGTGAGAGGATTCAAGTCAAGGTGGAGACAATGAAGTTTTCTATTATTTTACCAAGGTGGAGATTTGTTGGAATTGTGTAAAATAAAGAAGTTTGTTTTATCCCACATCGGATTATATCAAAAGTTGGAGGACTTCTTAATCCTGTAAGAAGTCCTATTCTGTTTCACATCGGATTGTGGAAAAAGGTGAAGGGCTTCCTAATGTTATTTAAGAAGCCTAGGTCTCTTTGATACAAGTGCATAAGTCGGTTTTGGGCTTATTAACTTAGGCCAAATCAGTTAGGGATTATTATTTATATTCCCATTTGAGTTGTACATTGTTGTCGGTTATAAATAATATACGAGATCCTCTCTTCTGCCCGTGGACGTAGCTAACAAATTGTTAGTGAACCACGTAAAATTTGGGTGTCGATTTATTCGATTTATTTATCATTTTTTATATCTTTATCGCATCAGTTATAACATATCCACTAATCCTTATTCATATATGATTCTAACCTTGATTATATGCATAGAGAATTGTATGAAACATTCTCATATTTGGAACGTGACACATTGTATGTCACAAAAATATATAAGAACATCACATTTTATACATGAGACTGTCTTACACAAAATATGTTGTTTGTGAGACGATTTTATACATGACACGATGCTTCATTTTGATATTTGAGTCATATTCTCTTTTAATATACAATTAAGTTTGAACTTCATAAATTCATTGATTATACTATAGTGTAAATGGAATCTATCACATTCATGATACAGTCTCATAATAAATCTTGACAAAATATAGGGTGAACAAGTTTCACAAAAAAAATTCGTAAAGTTGATCAATGGGTATGCCATAAAGAATAATCGTGATAACTGAAGGGTATGATTTATTACTACAAAAAAGGGTATTACTCATGATAACAAATGTATGACTTACGATACAATAAAGGTATTAACAATGATAACTAAAAGGTATGATTCGATTGGTGAAGAAAAGGTGGCGTTCCCTTGGTGGAAGCTATGGTGGAAGGCGGTCCCGTCGAAGATCTCTGGGTTCTCGTGGAAGGCTGTCCGTGGAAGAATCCCGACAAAGGACAATTTGATGATTCATGGTGTGTCCGTTGGTATGGAAGATGGTTCGTGTCCACCGTGTCGTGGCCCGTTGGAATCATCTAACCATCTTCTATTCTCTTGTCCGATTGCTTTGCTTGTTTGGCAAGTCGTGTCAATATGGCTCGGTAAGTCAATTCCCTTTGCTTCGAATGCTCGGGATCACTTCGCTGATTTTGTTGATTCTAAAAAAGACAAGATTAGAAAGAAAGTCGTTGGCCAGATTTGGCAAGCTACCCTATGGAAGATTTGGAAAGTCCGTAATAGTATGATTTTCAAGGAGAGTTCGTATACTTTGGACGAACTAATTGATGGTGTCAAGTATTGTTCTTGGAAGTGGATCCGGTCTCATTATCCACTGTCCTTCCCTTACTCGCTTATTAGTTGGGAGTGCAGTCCGATCGAATGTATCCCTATCATGTTGTAAAATTTTTCATGCACTCTTGATTGTACGATTTGAGATTTGAGTACCCCTTGTGCTCAACGTAATATATTTCATTTTTACCTTAAAAAAAAAGGTATAATTGTACATTACAAAAGAGTATGAATTATAATAATTATATAGTCAAGTCTATAAATATGAAATTAATTTCACCATGTACAAGTTACATTAACAGACACACTCATATACATAATAAAAAAATAGAAATTAATAAATAAAAAAAAGAAGATCCCATTTGAAGTCATTTATTTCCTAAAAAGGCGCACCATAGTTTTAATTCGATCTATTTTTTTATTTCGATTTTTAAGTAAACTAGAAATAGTTGTTTCATTTTTAAATAATGAGTATTGTTATGCTCCCCTTGTAAAATATCGGATAATTAATTATTGGCATTGAACAGGTGCCAGTATTTTGGTTATAAGATGCTTTTTTGTCTTATGTTTGGTGTAATTTCATTTTCAATACTCAAAATCTCACAATATTGACGTGCATGTTTGATACTGATACATTTATCTGTGGATAACATATTCAAAACTAAAAAGATAAAATAGTGAAAAAGTAAAGAAAATTTGACATCGACTCGACACCAATACCCATTCAACACGTGTCCAAATATCTCCCGTTCAGCCTCAAAATAATTTTCCACCACCAACATTTTTATTTATTATATATAATTTAAAATACCTATATATATATACCCCCCCATTTTCCATATAAAAAAAAGTTACCCTTACTTTTACACTTTATTTTACCTATATTAGAATTTTGCAATCCTACATTTATGATTTCATTAATTATTTAAAACATGTACATATAACGTGCATTATTATGACTAACATAACAAGGTATCTCTAAAATATCAAATACATTTGTAAAATATTTTGCATGATTACATAAACTACATGATAATTTATAAAATGTATACACATCTTCTCATAAATAGATAGTTAATGCAACAATTTAATTGTCATAAAACTAAATCTTATCTCGAATGATCCAAACTTTTGATAGCCTTTTTCTTTTTTTTAGCAACACTCATGTAAAACCAGGGCTCATATATGAGAACTCTATCATCATTATATAGAATTATCATGTTATCAAAAAAAAAATTCACCGCGTTTAAAAAAATATAAAACATTTTATTAAAGTGATTGTTTTTGTGCATAACAGTGATAGTTTTTATACATAACAGTGTGAAATTTTTGTATGTAACAGTGATACTTAAATAACCAAATTCATAACATGAACCAGATTTATACAAATTTTTTTTTTTTTTTTACACCAAAACTTTTAATAGCATTGACCAAAAAAAAAATTCAGATAATACTCCCAACTGCTTTGCCAAAAACAATACTCAATTTTCTATAGTTTTGTGATTACATACATCTATATATATTTATCACATAATTTAATTATCCATAATTTAATTTCATAATAAATGATTTGTAACAAGAATCCCTAATCCTTGACTTTAATTTATCGTAATAATTAAAATTCCAGCATTGCATTGTACGGCCACCACGTTTCACAATGCCTTTATTTCTTCCCCATCGTATAAATCGCACTCACTCTTTTCTTACTTCTTTCATTCATTCATTTTCACTCGGTGCATTCTCTAGTGAGAGAAAAAAGAGGCCTCAATCAATCCACTGTAAAATTAGGGTGAAGCAAATGTCGCAGAGCAGCGAGGCGCCGTCCGCCGCCGTGGGTGGTGGCGAGATCATGTTGTTTGGAGTCAGAGTCAAGGTTGATCCGATGAGGAAGAGTGTCAGTATGAATAATCTCTCTGAATATGTGCCTGTTGATAACAATACCGATCCGAACTGCAAAAATGAGGAGATGGCCAAGGCTGCGGGGGAGGACAGTGGCGCCGGCGCCGGCTACGCCTCCGCCGATGACTCCATGCCTCAGCCGTCGAACGGGAGCCGTGAGCGTAAGCGAGGTCAGATCTCCGATCATTCATTTTTGCCTGTTTTAATTCGTGTGATTTGGTTGACTGTGAGATTGTGATGGTGATCTTTCTAATCGTGGAGCTTTTTTTGGTCTTGATCGTTATTTTTCCTGTTTAATTCGATTGTGTTTATTGGTTTGTGGATCATGTTTTCTTATCTCTTCATTCTTTTTCGATTGTGTTTATTGGTTTGTGGATCATGTTTTCTTATCTCTTCATTCTTTTTGATTGAATAAGAGCAAAGCATGTTGATTTTGTTTTGGTTTTAGGAAAATCTTTCTTATCTGGATTCATGACTCAATTGATGTAAAGTATGTTTGGGGATATATATAAGTTCAAAATCTTGGTTATAAACTAGAAATTTGTAATTACTGATGAAATTTTGACGAATAAAAATGTTGAATATGCTAAAAGCTTTGGATTTACTGTATCGTTTTATTTGTTGTTCTTGATTGATTGATAATTGTCGATGTTAAATGAAATTGATCCAAATTTTTTGATTTTGTTTATAGGAGTTCCATGGACAGAGGAAGAACATAAGCTATTCCTCCTTGGGTTGCAGAAGGTTGGAAGGGGAGATTGGAGAGGGATCTCTAGAAATTATGTTAAAACTCGAACACCAACCCAAGTTGCTAGTCACGCCCAGAAATACTTCCTGCGCCGGAGCAACCTCAATCGCCGCCGCCGTCGTTCTAGCCTCTTTGACATCACCACTGATACGGTAATTATTTTATCTGTGTTACATAGCATAAGAAATGTTAGGAGAATGGGATTAATGAAATTTCTTGTTGGTTCTCAAGATTATATGTTTAGATTACATCCTATGAATTTGTTGTAAGCTTGACAAAACTTATATGATTACATCCTATGAATTTGTTATAAGCTTGACAAGAACTTCTAGGAAAAAAATTTCATGGAAGTTTTATGGTGACCTCGATAATACTGTTTAGCATTTGAAGTATCATGGTTTAGTGATTTTGAGATGAATAACATATAAAATCAAACATCTTTTAAATGTGATACTTCATATGCTAAACAATAGTATTACTTTGAAAAACAGAGTTCACAAGATACGTACTGATGTATCACAAAATCTTATGTGTATCAATTTTAGCGTGCAGTTGCTTTGTGTTTTATATGTATCTTTAAACAGTATTACACTTTTCGTTTAGTTTATTAGTATTAGTTGTTTCATTAAAAAGTATTAGTTGTTTTACTATAAAGTGATAGTTGTGATACCGCTACATGGTGAAACTGTTTTACATAAAGCCAACTCTATATAAATGAGAACAACTGTTTTGCTATAAAACTGGTTTTTTTAATATTCTGGTATCTGATTAGGTAACTGCAATGCCAATTGAAGAGGGAAGGAACCACCAAGAGAGTCCGGTTCAGCCATCATACGCACCGCCTTTGCCTATTACGTCCAACGGCAATGGATTCTCGGTTGTGCCTTTCCCTGTGTCAGTTACCCCCATTTTATTCTCGATGCAAGGAGGACATCCACTGGAAAGTGCAGCTCTGGGTCAGATTGATGTATCAAACAATTCATCATCAATGCTCGTGCAACAAGTTCCCATCCTACATGTGCCAAGTTCATCGACAACAGTGCAACAAGCTTCGATCGAGCCATTGCCTATGTGGTTGAGGCTCTCTCTTTCATCGGGTCAGGATCAGCCATCAACGAGCGGGTCTGCTTTCCAGATGAGGAATAATGGAGATAGTTCAATAAGTGTTGCTTGATTGAGTTTTTCTGGGCTTTTGAGAAAATAAAATGGGTAAAAAGAAGTCAATATTATTTATTAGTAAAAAGAAAGGGTTT
Organism: Stenogyne calaminthoides; assembly: GCA_037126765.1. Lineage (NCBI taxonomy): Eukaryota > Viridiplantae > Streptophyta > Magnoliopsida > Lamiales > Lamiaceae > Stenogyne > Stenogyne calaminthoides. The sequence goes on from JBBCBC010000015.1 coordinate 1,008,481, forward strand.
AATTATGAAATAGGATAGGCAAAATGCAATTAGTTCGGCTAGATATCCATCTTTTGTCATTGTACAGACCGGAGAAAAATCTTGCTGTGTTGTACCTGTTTGTTCTGTGACTAAGGTTTTAGATTCTTGCTTGTTATTTTTGTCTCTTTTCTCTATGGTTGAGAATCAAATACTTGCCATAATGGTTGCCATTAATTTCTTGCTTTTATTTGTTTATTGCTGTCCACAGCCCCACAGATACAGAACTTGTGGCAATTTTTTTGATTTTTTTAAAGAATACAAATTGTAGATTGGGCTAGGTGCAGATCTTGGGGGAATCTTTTGTTAATCTATGAATATGGTGCAATATTTAGGTATAATCCAATTGATTGTGATGGTGAGGTTTGGGGTAGGACCCTCTCATGGTTGGTAATCATAATATCTTGCATTATCCCAATATGTGGTTGGATATAAACTTTTACTATTGCTTTGTTTTGCTGGTGTGTTTGCCTTTGCATTACCAAAAAGGCTGATATTTTGATTCCCTAGACACACTCTCCCATATTTGTTTGTAGAACATAGTATCGTGCAAATCTTGTACGAGACGATCTTATACATCATACCTGAGACCATATCTCATTATAAATTCTCCCTTTTTATTTTTAGTTTCATATTAAAGACCTTTAGTTAATGTAAGGAAAAACAAAAGGAAATGAAATAATATGGATATAAAACTTGAGGCATTTTTACATGAGAAGAACACTTATTTTGATTCAAACCCACAATCATTTTAGAATGGGAATAATTAAAGGATCCATTTTTAGGTGCACTGGTAATTAAATAAAAATTATTTTTATATTTCTATCAAAATAATAAGTTATGTAGTTCCTAAAGGAATTAAGATACATAACAAGCAAAATACCTACTCCATGTTTAAAGCAATAAGTGAACTAACATCATAAGATTAGAACATCTGAAACGTTCAACTGGCAATCAATTTATCTCAAGAATGGAGACACAAGAATCACTTAAAATGCCAAAACCATCTTTCAAAGTTTCTCTTGCTTTGTTCGAACATTCCTTTTCATTTGGAAGAAAGCCAGGGATTAGGGGCAACGTACATATACGGTATACCCGTGAAAATGCTCCCCAGCCGTTGGAGTTGGAGCAGGGGAATCGTCGAGGGCATTGTAGTCCAACACCTATCGAAATTGGCAGTGCAATCTTTGCCACTCACATCTGGCTTGAACTTAGGCTGCATTTCTCTTGCCTCCAGTCTCTTCCAGTTGATGGTTTTGAACCACTTGTGAGATTTGATCTCGTCGGCCCCCTTAGGTCCACTGCCTAACCTTTTCAACGGGTCCTTTTGAAGTAACTGAAGAAAGAAGACAGATTGATATAATATAGAAGAGCTAATTAAGAATGCTGAACAAACGGTTAAAAACGTGCATCTTACTCCTTTAAGCAAAGCATGAGCTTCGCTGCTCAAACGAGGAGGAAGCTTTAGTTTTTCGTTGATGATTTTCTCCTGAAGCTTATTCTGTTTGCATGTGTGTATGGAGGCTGGAAACATAAATAGCAGCTCAATCAGAGACAGCAGTATTGTTTTGCAACTATCACTTTATAGTATAACAACTAACACATTTGAATGGGACAACTAATACGTTTTAATAAAACAACTAATACTGCTTAAAAATACATACAAAATGCAACACAATTGAATTCAAGATGTTACCTGGCCAGACAGCATCTCATACAAAAGAATTCCGGTACTCCACCAATCAGCATTTTTGTTATGCCCTTTGGATAGTAAGATCTCAGGAGCCATATATTCCGTTGTCCCACACAGTGAATTCGATCTGCTCGATTCATCAATCTCCTTTGCTAACCCAAAATCAGTTAGCATGACCTGAAGATAAGTAATTAGATCAGCAAATAATAAAAAAAATGAATAATGGAAAGGATGTGTCTTCATGTTATGTATTGTCATGATCCATACATGCCCATCAGCATCCATGAGTATGTTTTCGGGTTTTAGGTCTCGATGCACAATCCCTTTCTGGTGAAGGTGTGAAACAGCAAATACAATCTCAGCCGTATAAACTCTTGCCTGATCCTCACTGCCCAAGATGATCGAAAAACAGGAATTAAAATGATGAACATAAGCCATTATTGGGTTGTTAAACGAATTGTAAGAGTACCTGAAAATTCCTTGCCTGTAGAGATGATAAAATAGATGACCTCCATTTTAAAAATCCAGGATCAAGTACAGCTTAGACTTGGTCTGTTCATCACAGAGGGTAAACTAGTAAAGTGGAGATCAATGGGCAGATTAAGATGCAGGATCAATGACTCAGAAGTAAGGAGGAGATTCATATTTACAGAAACTACACCTATCCCTGATTGCTGATTTATAAATATCCTTAAAGAAAGAAAAAAAAGGCAGCATTTTTGGTCAAGGTGTTGCAATATTTTTTCATAAACTTCGGTGCCTCTTTAGGTATCATTGTCTATTGCAACAAAACCACCCCATAAAAATTTAACCATGGTCCAGTTCCAGTACCAACTACATTCACATATGACATATAGATTTAACCATGGTCAAGTGAATGATCGAACAGCCACTAGAATTGTATGACACTTGGCAACAACAGCAGCAAAAGAAGTGCACAATAACTTTCATTTGCTAGAGACGAGTAAATACCACAGATCACTGCCACAGTTTTTTGAGTAACAAAACATGGATTGCCAAAATAAAGAAAGTTCTGATTTCAAACAGACGCCACGAAAGATGGTAGATGTTTGATAGAATTGCTCTGTGAAATGGAGTCTCAGAACATCAGAATCCCTAGCAGGAATACATCTTCTATTGGCAACAGGAAAGCGGTAGTTTTCTATATACCTTAGCGCATACCACATGATAAGTTCTAAAATGACGAAATTCCTAAAATGTATTGCTGTGTCATGATTAATAACTACAAATTCAAAGTAAAACATTCATCTACAGCTTGAAATTCAGTTTTCGTGAATAAAAATTATAAGCCATAGAAAAGTAGTAACTTATCACTTTCGACTAGATTAATTATCGAAGATTTTGTGCAACGGAATTGCCTAAATCCTTGAAGTGATTGAGGATTATAGTGGGTTTAATCAAACTTCCTTCATCAATTCCTTTAAATAGTTTCTAAGACAATCAAGACGATAGATGTCTTCAACGCACAATCACAATCGAGAGTGCTTCACTACATATTTGTGAGACACAATCTTAGATTACAAAGCGTCGAACTAATGAAACTTTGGAGTCTCATTTAAACCTCTAAATCTATCAAATATCACAATCAATCCCCTTCTTCTGCACCATCAGTTCAAACTAAGCATTTACTCACCCCTACAAAATCAAACCACAAGCTATAAATCATCAAACAAGATTACCTGAAAGGAGTACCTCAGGGGCACAATGAAAGGATGCACAACTTTTGTAAGAATATTCCTCTCAGCCTTCATATAATCAACATGATTGTTCTTGATTATGGTGTCCTTCCTCATCACCTTCATCGCGAAAATCCCATCACCCTCCCCATCACCACCGCCACCACCGCCGCCGTTGTTGCTCCTCATCCTCACCTGAAACACCTTCCCAAACGCGCCCTTACCAATCATCCTCATAATTTCAAAATCCCCTGGCCCAACCTTCTTCACCCCCCTTCTCCACCATTCTCCACCACATCACCACCACAGCCACAACCACAACCACTTCCGCCGTCAATTTTGCCGCCTTCCTCGACGGCGTCGTCTCCGGCAGTATCATCAGAGGAAGAATAGGAGAGATCGCCGCGCTCATCGTGCTCTAAGCCGGGGATAGATTTGGAGAGAGTTAAACGGGGAGAAGGCCCCACGAATGAGTGAGAGCGATGGTGGATAACCTGCGGATCGCCGAGGAAGATCGACGACGAGGAAGAAGAAGGAGACGACGACGACGCCGGGCCGAATAAATCGGCGAAATCGAATTCCTGCGACTGGTCATCGACGGCGGACGGGATGTGGAGCTGCGTCAGCCGCGACGCTAGTATCGAATGAACGGCTTTCTTCTGGTAAGTTGAAGAAAGCTTATTCCTGCCGTTCATGGCGCAGAGAAATCGAAATCGAAATCGAATTTCTGAACCACTCAAAACCTCTCTCAATCACTGTACGATTGATCTATAGAAGCCAGCCAAGAAGGGCGGGCTGTGATATCACATGGATTACATTTTTTCCCAGAGAGAAAGAGTAGTTGCAGAGCAAGCTGCAGAGATCCTTGCAAGCTCAGCTATGGAGGTGCGAAGAATTGGGGTTTTTTTGCTCCAGAAATTTTCAAAATTCAGTTTAAACTACTAGTATTGCTACAATAATTACTTGAATTTTCGGAGCAATCACCTCCAATTATCTCGAAAATTTCCCCAATTATGAATCTGGAAGCAATTTATAACCCTAATTCCTCAAACTGCCAAAACGTCGTCGTTCGACGCCTTTCATTAGTTGGGTCCAGCGGTAGACCGTTAATTCAGGTAAATTGTCCGCCTGTCAAAATTCCCACACCCAATATACCTTTGAAACCAATTACCAGCACACCCCATATTTGGCAAATCCCAATTCCAAGACTCTGTTTTCATCATCATCACAACCAGGAGAGAGAAAGAAGAAGAAGAGGGAGGAGAGAGAAACAAGAGAGAGGGAGAGAATTCATGATCCCTGGGGTGTGTTCTTGCATTCCAATCGTTCTTGATTCTCTCCACTTCCCAATCACCATTTTCCCCCCTTCCTTTCTTTCTTCCAATCCAATTACTCCAAAAAGATGGGATCTTTACGCCTTTCCATCGAAGAAAAGTTTGGAACTTTACCATATTTCATCTTATACGCCATTCTCGAATGGCTCGTAATAATCCTCCTCTTCGTAGACGGATTCCTCGCTTTCCTCTCCAACGAAATCGCCCGATTATTCGAGCTCAGAATCCCCTGTTTGCTCTGCACAAGGCTCGACCATCTTCTCGTTCACCGCGACTCCAATTTCTACTACAACGATTCCATATGCGAGGTCCACAAGAAAGACATTTCCACCCTCGCGTATTGCCACGTCCACAAGAAAATCTCCGACATTCGCACAATGTGCCAAGGCTGCCTTCTTTCCTTCACCATGGATAAGGATTCCGACTGCGACAGGTACAAGACCGTCACAGGGATTCTGCACAAGGACGCCGCCGGGTGTTTAGCCGAGCACGAACGGAGATTGCTGCTCAAACCGTTGAAGAAGGACGATATGGAGATTACGCACGACGAAAACACCCGTGTTTTGAGGTGTTCTTGTTGTGGTGATGCGCTGAAGCCTAAATCTAGTTCGAAATTGAACAGGAGTTTGTCGATGAGCTCCCCCGCTTCGTCCCCACGAGCGCCTTGGTTCCCGGGACGAAACGAGGAAGGTGGCAACTTGGATTTGCCTAGTATTAGGTACACGGAGTTAAAGCTGTCTGATCATGAATGTGAGCTGCTTCATGATGAAGAACATCCTTCTCATGCACATAATCATGGTGAGTTTTGTATCATATATTCATTTAGGGGGAAATCATTTTTGGTTTCGATCCTCTTTTTTTTTTTTTACTTACGGTCAAATCTGGTCCTGAAAGTACACCTCTATTCTCATACTTGACCCTCCCGTTAGTTGATTGTCGTTGATTGACGATATCGACTATTTTGGGAGCTAAGTGTAATTATTTGAAAATGTACTTTCGGTCAACGGAAATGTGTGAGTAAAAATGTACTTTCAGGATCAAACTTTGGTAGTGAGTGAAAGGGAGATCAAAAATGGAAAAGGTGAACTTTATGACAGAAATTAATATAATCTCATAATTTATCATTGTAAGATTGATTTTCTGAGGCTAAAATTGGATGATTATGTGTGTATAGCTTGTGGAGAGGAAGCGAAAGGTGCTGCAGTGGCAATATTACCAAATACGGAGCATTTGAACGACGATTCTGTTGGAACGCCTACTCATAAAAAGGGAAACAAATTCTTCGGAATATCGTTATCAGATAGTCCAAGATGGGCTAGCAGAAGCAGTAGAAAGCTACCGTCTGATAAACTGGACGTGCTTGTAGAGAGTATCGATGGAAGTGAGGGAGATGGAGATATCGTGGATCGTTTGAAGAAACAAGTTGAAGTAGAAAGACTGTCGATGATGGCTTTGTACATGGAGTTGGACGAAGAAAGGAGTGCGTCCGCGATTGCAGCGAACAATGCAATGGCGATGATCACTCGTCTGCAAGCAGAGAAGGCGGCGATTCAAATGGAGGCTTTGCAATACCAAAGAATGATGGAAGAACAAGCCGAGTATGATCAAGAAGCTTTGCAGATGATGAGGGATACGTTTTTCAAAAGGGAGGATGAAATTAAGGATATGGAGGATGAACTAGATATGTATAGAGAAAAATACGGGCAAATGAAGCAGGTCCGGAGTGAGGTTTGTGAAGTTGATGTTGATGATGATTATCAGGATATTAACTCGCAAGCATTGAGTGAAAACTCGAGCCAAAATGAAAATGAATGCGGTTATGATGGAGATAATGCGTTGTCTTTGGATTTCGAGGGGGAGAGGTCTTATCTTTTAGGGCTATTGAGTGATCTTGAAAAGAAGGTGAATGTGCCTTTGGATCAAGCATCAGAATCGGACGATGGAAAGAAGGGTGTTCTTACGAGAGAGGTTTCGGTGATTAGGGAGAGACTACGAGCCGTTGAAGCAGAGAGTGGCTTCTTAAAGCACGCGGCCATGGCAATGCAACGAGGGGGCGAAGGAGTGAAGCTGTTGAACGAGATAGCTTCTCATCTTCGTAAACTTAGGCTCAATGCCAATGATGAATCGTCGTCCTAACTCCTCTTTACTTATATTATCTATGTGTCGTTCATCTAGGTAGTGTAACAACAGATGTTACATCATTGTGGAACAGAACAGAGATGCCATGTGAGTTTATACGGCGTTTCAACAATGTTTCATTTATGTAATCGATCTTTTACTTGGTCGCTTTTTCCAATGTTTGGACTGTATGAGGATGTATATATGCCATGTTCTCGTCTGATGCTGCTAATTTGAGATTGTTACACCTTTAGAGAGTTAGATGAGATTTCGAGTGTAAGGTTTGTTGAAGAAACTAAAAGATGTTCTTACAAGTGACCTTACAAACAAGAATGTAAATTACAACTCCCCTTAGAATGTATGAATATAATTTATATGAATTTTTTTATAGAAATAGATTGTTGTTGGTGCACAAAATTATCTACTTCAAATTAATATTTGATTTTCTTTGTCTCTATTTTTAGTGTTAGGTCATCCTCATTTTAGCTTTAAATTTTGAATATTTGCCTCAAAGCTCCGACAAAAATGTGTGTGAACTCGAATTCACATTAAACTTTATTTTTTTAATATCACTATTATGCACAAAAATTATCACTTTTATGTACAACTATTTTCTATTATGTACAAAAAATATCAATATTCAAAGAATAAAATATTTTTAAAACAATATTAATACATAACAGTGATAATTTTTATACACAATACTAATAGAGTTTATGTAAAAAAAATTATCACTCCGAATTTATAATATTCTTTTTAATATTGTGAATGCTCTCGTTTGAAGTCTAGACATAATGCTATATAATATAAGAATAAGAATTTGGAACACCTAGTTAAATATCTATATGTGTGTAATTATTTTTTGATTGAATATGTGAAAAATTCCAAAAGAGTAGGATATTTTCTTTTAAAAAATAAATACTAATAATTTGGTAATAGTATTACTTTAATTTTTTTCACTCATCTCACCGGAGTAAAATGACCATAATAGGGCTCCAAACAGATTGGCTGTACGGATGAGCCCCCAACTCACATCACTAACCACCGCCGCGCCACCTTTATCCACCACCATTCCGGCGATTTTCACCTCCTTTCTTCGGCCTAATCTCCGCTCCTCCACCACCATGAGCGCCACCAGCACCGCTGCCACCCCTCTGGACGCCATTTTCAAGCAGAAAAAGGCCCTTCGCTCCAAAGTCAGAAAAGAACTCAAGTCAATGGACCCGGCACTCAGATCTCAAGAAGGTTAGGAAATTCGTTCAAAATACGAACCAATGCGTAGTTATTTTTTGCAATTTTCTTTGAATTCGTGTCGATTTCGAGTAATTTAGGGGTTTTAAGACGTGGGTTTGCATGCTCTTGTTTGTTCAGATGATGCAATCCAGAAATATGTTTTGGAAGCTCCATGGTTCAAGTCTTCGAAAAGACTCTGTGCGTATATCAGCTGTGCTTTAAGAGAAGTTGATACTTCTAAAGTCCTATCTGAAATTTTGAAGAACACAGGCCAAGGTACCTATGTATTAAAAAACTACTTATAGAGGATTGATTTATGCTTGTATCTTAAGCTAGAGGTAGCTAGATTTCAGTATTGTTTTGGAATGGTTATGAGTTATTGCATTCAATTTTGAAATTTTAATGGGCATTAGAGACAATATCTGGTGTGAGATTTTTGATGCTATCCGTGAAGTTCATTTGGGGCAGATCTGAAACAGAATCTGTTTACAATTATGCACACTGAGATCTCAGTTCACCTTAAGTTCTAGAGTAAGAGATAAGTGGAAAAAGTGAAGACTTTTTAATTGAGTATTTAGGCTATGTTTGGTAATGAGGTCTATATTTTGGTTATTGTTTTGTTCTTAATGTTGTACACACTGAAAGAGATTCTTATTGCTCCATTTTCCAATAAGATGATCGAGAGGTGAGAAAGAAGCTTTATGTTCCTAGAGTGGAAGACAAGAATTGTTTCATGCGGATGCTAAACATCTCTGCAATGGATGATTTGGTTGCAAACTCGATGGACATATTGGAACCCGCACCTTGTGACGCTGAGGGAAATGAACGTGAAGATGGTAATTGTTTTCATGTAAAATTCTTCACTATTATGTATGTGTTAATAGCAAGTCTTAGTTATACTTTCGGATTACAACCTCTCATAGTTTTGCTTTATCCTGTTAGAGAGTTTTTTTTTTCTCTATTCTAAAAATTGTCAGTGGTATCAAATATATCCATCTTGGACATGGAACAATGTAATCCCTAGAGAGCCTAGAAACTGTATGTGATTGATCAAGTTCTGCGATTATCATGAATATTACGCTTAGAATGTAAAATTGATTTCGTCTGTGCATTTCCAATATAGGAATGTAAGACCTAATGCTGAAAGAATTACAAATTTGATATTTTGCAAAAAAGTTCAAAAATATTGCAGAGAGAGAGAGTTGCATATGCTGTGACTGCCTAAGGCTTCAGCCCATGCTTTCTACTTACCCTTGAGAAGTTATTTTCTGCTTGCATATGATTTATCTAACTAAGAGGAAATATCTTTATGCAGTCATGTTTGCTGATGAACCTGTTGACCTGTTTCTTTTACCCGGTAAGACCTTCCTACCCTCTAATTCTTATACAACATTTGATCATTAAATCCTTTTCAGTTATGATACAGTATATACTAACCTATATCATGTTTATTATTACAGGACTTGCTTTTGACAAATCTGGTCGGCGCATTGGCCGTGGTGGAGGGTAGGTAACAAAATTCTTGCTTTGAGTAATGCCAGAGTTCCACGATTAGGATGTTAGTAACCTGTTAAAATAGAATCATCTTCAAATTTTCCAACATTTGGTATTAACATGTCAAAGCTCAGAAGCAAAATTTACAGTAATCTTGTCTTCTGGTTGCCACCATGCGTATATCTCTTAGGTTCAAAGTACTTAGGGGGGACTTGGTTCAAATTCTTCAATGGGAATGGTAATGATCTTTTACCTCTACGGCCCCATAATGAAAGGGATGCCCCAATGGTGATTACATTGGTAGTGTTGTGCTCTAATTATGGAATAAATGAGACAAAACATGATTGTTTGTTGAGAAATACTAGAATGATTGAGGAGAAATGATTATAGGAGGGGGAAGTAGTTAATCAAAATAGGGTAGTCATTAATAACTTACTTTGAGTCTCATTACCCCGTACGAAGTATGATGAATGTGAGTTTAATCATCTTTTATTCTCATTAACCATAACAATTACCCTGTGTTTGTTCCCATCACCATTCCCATTGAGGAATTTTGAACCAAGTTTCCTTAGATGTTATCTTTTCATTATTTGTGTCTCTCTAGGAGACTTGAATTTGCATTGAGGGCAGTTGCTGGTGTACTTCGAGATTTTATTTACAGAAGATATGTCTTTTCTCTGAATCTTTCAGTTGTAGGATAAAATTTTCAAGTTGCACCTACTTTCTTTTAGGGATCTGATAATATGTACTGTAGAGAGGCATTCCTCTACATCCTCCTAAAAGAGTAGTGCAAAAAATTAAAAAGAAACAGAGTGATAAACCTAAAATAAGGGGAAATGTTAAATTAGGACAGACTTTTGCATGCATACAAGTCAGTCTTTCTTTTTCTTTCTCTCGTTTTTACTTTATGGGACAAGATGCATGTATAAATATCCCTGTCAGCATTAATTATTATAGATGTCAAAAATATTGTTGGCTATGACTCGCATCTTATAGTTCATTCCATCAATTAGGATGCTTAATGATTTCTTTTGTCTCTGTTTCTTGCAATGCTGCAATAAATCAACTGAAGTTATTACGATACCTTCCTCATAAAATATCAAGAACTTGCAAAGGATCGCAAGTGGAAGAAACCCTTATTTGGTACGTTCCTCTACTCATTACACTTGTGCATACGTTCTAAGCTTTCCACATTCATACATTTGCTTTCACGCACAGTTGCCCTTTCATATTCACGACAAATATTGGAAGATGGCGTTATACCCATTACTCCGCATGATGTACCCATTGATGCTCTTGTCTCATCCTCCGGGGTAATACGTATAACCCCAGCAGCCAACGAGATGTGCCTGTGATGAAGTTAAAGGCTTTGCATTGGCACGTTTGTATTAAGGTATTGAACTCAAAGATCTGTCTGATGTCAAAGTACTCTTTTAATATGCATACAATCATCTGAGTTAGAGATTTGGTGATCTCCTATGAAAAACGGGAAGTTTGCGTTTGTTTCATCGAAGAGGCTGGATAATATGCACACAAGCACATGCTCAGATTGGTGTTTCTTGATTTATCTATACTAAAGAGGACATTATAATACGTAGTGGTCGAGTTTTCTTGGTGTACATTTCTGTTCTTACCAGAGGATTTGTTCCTGTTCTTTTGGTTTGATTTTTTTTAGCTTGAAGAGTCTTGATAAAATGCTCTTTTAACACTGCTCAATTTCGTGTTTCTTGATTTAATCTGCATTGAAGATAACATAATGTATACATAGCAGTCAATTCTTGGTGTGCATTTGGAGATTTGGAACTAAACTGGATTATAATTAATAAAATGTCCAAATTATGTGTGCAAATTATATAACAATGCCCCCGTCCTGGGAAATGAGATCACTTGTTCCATAATTGATGTTTAACTTTATATTCTATAATAGAGATGAATAACACGTGAAATAATAAAAGATATACAATGAACTACCATATTCTGGGTCATGTGTTAAAAAACTTTCTAAGGATGAAACACCAATTAATGTGTTGGTCAACAATTCTAAAATATTATAATTGAATTTAATACTCCCTCCATCTTTTATTAAATTGCCCATTTGACTTAAGCACATGTTTCAACCATTGAAATTTAATTTAGAGGTGTTTATAATAAAATATTTGAAAATAACGTTATTTTTATTGCTATTGAAAAATAGAAATATAGTAGACGTTTATGAATTTTGAGCAATAAAAAATATACAATTGTATATACTATTGATTAATGCAGACTCTTAGCAATCAAACCAAGAGCTTCACCAATAACACCAACATCTTCATTCCCCTTCTTCAATTTAGCCTCCTTCTCCAACGCCGCCGCACAACCGCCAACAGCGCGGCCAACAACTCACAATTTTAGCATAATCACGCCGTTCCAGGCTTTAGATTCGGATCCTTCGCGGATTGAAACAAATCGTGAAAGCGGCAGATGGGGTGGCGGTGGCATTGGCGGTGGCGAGGAGGAGGAGGAGGAGGAGGAGGAGGAGGATTAGTGGGGGAGTAGAGAGGGTGGCCATGATGAATTGATGTGATTTTAATTTTTTGAAAGTGGCTTATTTTATAGAGTTTTATGAGTGAGAATAAATTAGGGTGAGAAATGGTGATTGGTGAATTACTATTAATGTGTATTTAATGACTTTTACGTTATTAAAATTATTGTGTACTAATCTTTAAATCATTATCCCAAAATTAATATATTGCACATTCTCATGCTGGGAAGTGGGAATGCTAGAGGTCAACTTTAAAATTAGATCCATAATTTTTTAAGGTATAATTGCAAATAAAATCACTAATTTTCACTCAGTTGTAATTTAATTTAATTTTTTGAATAATTACAAATAAATTTACCACATTTAAATATTGTTGCATGTTAGATTTACGAAAAATATTTTTTAAGTCCGAATATGACGTGCCCAATCGATGTAGTCTTCCCTTAATTCAAATATCGTCATTTTACATAACGAAATGCCTATTAGGATTGTCTCGTAGAAAAATTAGATACAAAGAAGACCGTCCATAAACATAACTTGCAACAATATTTTAAAAGTTGTGATTTATTTGCAATTATCTAAAAATTTGGAATAGATTGCAATGAAATGAAAAGTGATGATTTTTTTTGCAATTAAGTCTCTTTTTTTAAGAAATTAGAATCCGGGTCAACTTCGAAGTTGGGCCTCTCGTAATCTTTTTTAATAAAACTAAAAAAAAAAAAAATAACACTTCCTTCGTCCCACATTAAATTGACTTATTGAGATGTCCCAACATTACTTGTGCACTAAAAAAAATGAAAGTTCTTCATAAACTCCACCCTCACAATATTTACAAATTTACGCAAAATGACATCACTTTTGGTCCTATACATACAACCCAATTAAAAAAAAAATCTTTACTTTATACCTATGTTTTAAAAAATCGAACCAGGAAGTTGAGTTTAGGACGACCCAAAAAAAAAAGGTTGGAATGGCCGGAATTAATCGAAATGGTGTGTGTGACGTCATAATAAATATTATATATATAATATGCATAATTTTTTAAAAAATTTAAAATATAAAGTATGATAAGCGAATATAAAATATCTAAAGTCACTTCAAACTCATTACCTCAACACCCACCCACCCACGACCCCACCCCTCCAATTTTTTAAAATATTTTAGGATCTTATCTCCGCTACTACTCCGCTATTGACCCGATTCAATTTATTCAACATGCATTTCAAACTTTGACTAAAACCTGCTGAACAGGTACCCTAAGCCGCCTGGCCTTTAATGTATTCTCCCTCTCCGCTATCCATTCCCATCCACTCATTCACATTTCCTATTAATTTTTCACTCCAAAAACGCTTCTTCTGTTGAAAATTGCAGTGAAAAATCTGAGAATCGTGTCAGTTTTCGCAGGAGAAATGGCCGTGGAATTGCTTGGAATATTCGCTAACCTCAACAAGCAAGTAGCGGTTCGAGAAGCTGCCGTCGCCGGTATTAAATCGATGGAGCATTTAATCCAGATTTCTAACCAAAGAGAAACCTCCGATTTCGTGGTTTCGAGATTCAAAAAGACGATTCCGATCGGAAATCGGACCGGACACGCTAGATTCAGGCGAACTCCGGCGCAATTTCAGCTTCAAAATCCGGAATCTGACCAACACGTCACACTGAGCCTATTCTCCGGCGCTTCAGATCCGGCGGCGGAGGCTGCTCTGCCGTTCACAGTCGATTTCTTCATGAGTAGCGCCTGTAATTTTGGGGAAAATAAGAGCGAGGAGACGTGTAAGGCGGAGGCATCAACGTCGGGAAATCCGTCTTCGGCTTTTGCGTCGACGATCACCGGTTTTAAGTGAAAACCGGTCAAAACCGCCGGTTTAATGGTTGACCGGTTCCCGGTTTTGACCGGTTTTCAACCGATTTTTTCGGTTTTAAGGATAGCGGTCCAATAGCGGTTTTATACATCTCTATTGGACCGGTTGTCAGCGGTTCACCGGTCGGACCGGTTCGACCGGCCGGTCGGACCGGGTTTTTAAAACAGAGCTTTATACAAAAAAATTATAATTAGCTGCGGGGGTTTTGGCGGGAACCAACACATCACACGGGTATCTTGAATCTCCAGCAAAAACTGTACCGAATGAAATTCTAGTTGGGACAGTGGAATAAGTCCGTTTTTGGCAAGTTGTCCGCTTGAACTTGATTTGAGAAAGGTTTTGATTCCCCTAACAAAGTAGTGAAGTGAGCCGAGGAGAAGTTAATTCAATAGGTAGAGTCGCATAATTGCTTCGCTAGCTCTTAGAGAAGACAGAGCGGGGAATGTCTTAAGTGCTTGATCGATTTAAGTCTGCTAGAAGCTCATCCCGAGGAAGCTTTTGATACACACAGTTTAGCCCATGCTAACCAATGAATGATTGTTGCTACTATATATAATATAAGTAATTTGTTGACACTTTCATATAGTTAAGAGAGAGAGCCCTTTCCGATGAATGAATAGGTCGCCGGTAGGACAAAAACTCTGCTAGAATCCCCTCGCTTGAGAACGGGTTACCTGGGCCTCTGGCGTAAAAGGAAAGGATTTAAGTGGTACGTGAGTTGGGTTTGGGAGATGGAGTATAGCCAAGTGGTAAGGCATCGATTGAAAGAGCTCTGATTGGGGAAATCTCATAATGGTGAGTCGAAAAGCCTACCATAAAGGT
>JBBCBC010000015.1:1028275-1149795 GCA_037126765.1 Stenogyne calaminthoides
CCTATCTCGACAGAAAAGGATCCCATGATCCTCGAACCGATCTTACCCGGGATCGCAAATCCCAAGTTTGTCTATGAAGAGCGGATCTAATTGTATTAGTGTCTATAATTGATTTCTTCTCGTGTAATACTAATCGATAGGGCCTCATTGGTAAGTGCTACAAGATCTCTTGCATTGGAACCCATGGTTATGGACTGAATCCGTTAAGTATGGAACATTTTATTTTCCAAGTGAAATCCCTTAGTATATGAAAGAGTGAAAAAGTGCTTTTGTTGTTGTGGAATAAGAAGCCTTTCAGATCTTAATGCACGATTTAATTTATTCGAGCTATTAGAGCGGGATCCACTTTTTTGGGGAATATGAGTCAGCAATAATAACAAGAATATTTCTAGTGGAACATCTTTCGGAGAGATGGTTCACTAATAGACCGAGGGATAAGTAATTCGACTCATTCACATTCGGATCATGAATGTTTGGAATCCATATTATGCAAGGAGATATTGCTTTTGCCAATTCGAATTGAAGGGTGATATAAAATCGGTCTATTTCGCATCATATCCATAGTTAGCGATTCATCATAGTTAGCGGTTCTAGTCTCGTATCAAGGTCACGATCAATATCATCACTAAGATCAATATCGATATCATCAAAAAGAAAACCTTTAGGCTTGTTATCCAGAACTTGTTTGAAATATCGTGAATGAAAGGAACATAGGAGTTTGTTGCTAGGTATTTGACCAAATAGATCGCCCTGGGGGTTCCTATAGGACCTATCACTAAAAATCCCCCAGAGGGGGATAAGGCTAAGTTTTGAGTTTAAAAAAAGGGTTTTCCATGAGATGGGAAATGCAAAGTATTAGCCCCACACTAAGTTTGTGAATAAGTGATTGTCGATAATGAGCAAGGAATATCCGCTTTTTCGCTAAAGAGGATGTATTGAACTCATAATTCAATAGATACTTTTTATGAATGTCGACTAAGTATCGTAAGTAAATTGCTCCCGATTGTTCAATCATTTGATAACCGTAGTCATTCTTTGATAAATGATCACTATGAGTCGACTCAATAGAATTTGATCAATCCTTTTTTTCGTCGTTATAGGAGAACCGAACCAAGAATTCTTTCTTCATCATCAATCGAATCACCGTCACGACCAGATTCTACTTTATCATCAACCCAATCCCCATTCACATTTTTTTCTTTTTCTTATCAATGAATAGATCTCTTTACTCAGATGACTTAGATGTCTCGTATTTCTAAAAAAGTGATTCGATTGATGGGATTTGGTATGAGATCGATGAGATTGATACTCAAATATTTCTTCTTAGAACGTATTGATTTGACCCCATAAGCGGGACGTGCATGTTGCCGCGTAAGTCTTATTTTTTCTAGAGAATCTCCTAATTGTTCCAGAGCAACTAGAAAGAGATTCTTTAACCGTAAAGAATTCGGTGCAGATGTAGGATACCTATCCGAAGTTTTCAGAACTCAATCATAGATGATGGAATCATCAAAGATTTGACCTTTTCAAACTCGGGTCTCAGAACTCACCAGAGGCCCGGGAAACAAAAGAGAAGATGTGTACGAACGAGATATCCAAAGAACAAGAAGAAGGAAAGTGGATTGAATAGAGGAACTCCTTTAACATTCTACGATCTCGGGGATGTGTCAATGGTGACTCATTATTTTGATGAATCATTTTTCTTGGACGTAAGAAGATTATGGAAACACTTACTCGAACTCTCACATATCGATTCCATTGTGGAAGACACCATTTTTTCTCGAAAAAATTCGCCATGATATACCGGATCCATGCATAATATCATGAAAATGGATACAAATTTTTGATCGCCACGAAGTATCGGCAATAGGTATGAAAAAGTATCTAAAAATATCCAATTTAGATATTTGTACTCGTCAAGTAAGGAACCATGGTATATATGTTTGGAATAGATTCCATTTTGAGAGAGTTGAAAAAGACTATCTCGTTGAAAGGTTCTATACATCCGCCCTTTCTCAACGCATTTTTTTTAGACGAAGACTCCGCTTTTTTCCTCTTTTCGGATGGTAAATATTTTCTAACATGGAGTTTGAATCAAACCCACGTTTGAATTGAGATATCGATGCAAGTTCTTCCCTTTCGAATCGATAGATTCATATCCGAAAGAGGTTGACAATAAGTTCTTTCAAAATCGACTATTTGTCCCTCTCGTTAGAGGTGTTCCAAACATGTCTGCGATCGAGTAAATAGTTCTACTTAACTAATGTATCGTGGTTGACTTGGAAAATGGCAAGATTTGTACAAGTTATATGTTTCGTCATCACTTTGTGGAAAATCGTTAGGTATGAATATGTTAGATACTGTGACTCGATTGGTGAAATAGTATCTCTCCCCCAAAAGCTTGTTTTTTTTTTTTACCGACGACAAAGAAAAAATATTTTGTTGCGAATGAACAAGATATTGAGGAATTGTCTATACGTAAAATCATAATTATTGATACGGGCCTTTTCCACGTAAAAGGGAATCTTGTGTTATAGTAGAAGGTAATGATGTGGATTATTCAAGAATCAAGTCGATTTGCTTTCTAAAAAAGAAGATAGCAATGAACTTCTATTAAATGGTTTCACGGGATTCAAACCAATTGTCTTGATTGTGGAATATCATTGAGAAATAGGAACTGCTGATTATCAAAGGATTTTCGCGATTATTTCTAGTATGGAATGAGTCAATCATCCACTTTGGTATCTTATTGAACAAAAAGGGCATTCCTCCATTGATCAAGAATTTCAATTTTAGGGAAGTATCATGCTCATCCAATAAGAAGGGTTTCCATTTTTTCAAATGAACAATTTGAAGACCTATTGATTCTAACAACCGATTGCAGAGTTGATCATTTGGACCTTTCAATTCATAGATGTAGATCTCGGACCTATGAATGGGGATATTCCTAAACTCACACGTAAAAAAAAAGTGAGTTCGACAAAAAGAAAAGCAACTTGGACAAAAAAAAAAGTGACTTGGACAAAAAGAAACGAAATGGCTTAGACAAATCTTTGTTGTCGATAACCTCGCATCAATCAATCGAATATTGATTAATACGTAATCGATTGAACACTATTTCAAAATGGCTCTTTCCGCCGTAAATGAAGTGTTCCAAATGTTCTCGAAATTCTTGCTCCCCGTTGACCATTTGTATCTATATGCATCAGAGTCCGATTCACGGATCTCTTGGTTCGAGAAATCAAGATAAGAGGATCGAACCATTTCTTCTAACTCTTTTTTCAAATTCGATAAATGTTGGTTGATCGTGATATTTCAAAGATAGTTCTATGATTCAGAGTATCATTTCCTATCGATCCCTTTTGAATTCCATATTCGGTTGCGATCGGATCGATTCATTAAAAAGTATCGACTCAACACATATCTCATGTACCCATAAGTACTATATTGGATTGATCATATTTCGTATTAATCTATATTGATTGAATGCCTCCATTATATTGCTCACAAATACCACTATTTTAATTTTGGATCTTCCAAATCATTCCCCCAGGAGATCTGGACCCATTTTTTTTCCTCATCCTTCGAGAGAGAGATTCATTGTCTTAATTAAAAATAGGAGGTAGAACCAATAAGTATTCTACATTCATTCTTGGCATCATCCAAGAATTGTTTTTGATCCAATCTTTAGGAATCAATAGAAAAAGGAAATCCCATAACGATACACCAGATTCAATCGGTTATTTGTAGAGTGAATAGATCTTCCATCTCTTGAAAACTCTCTTCCGATTCAAAAATCGTGGTGTAACGCGGTATCCTCCCCTCGTTCGGTCATGGAATAGATGAAATAAATCAAAAATGGATTTTTGTTCAAGAATGAAATCTTATTGAACGGCCCATATCCGGTTCATCCTTCGTAACCCTATCACACCCCGGATGATGAAATAGGATGAATTGAGACAAAGATTTTGTAAATACGTAATTATCTTGAATATATTAACCAGTTCTTTATTTTTTCGATCACCGAGAGGGACAAAAGAAAGATCTTGTTGTTTCTTCAACAATTTCGGATCTCTAGTGGACCTCTCAAGAGGATTCAACCAAGATGAAGTGACCATCTATCGAGAAAAAAAGAACTAACCGATCTTGTAGGATTCCCAAGAAATTCTTGGATTTTTAGGAAGCAGATGATTAATCATCCGCTTCTCACATTCCGTGAATAGTCGGGACATTGAGGAATATCCGTAAAGGCATTTCAGAATCGGTTCGATTCTATCTCTGTTCCTTCCGTTAAAAGAAAGGAAGGATCCCAAAGAATCGATCTTTCTTTTAGTGGTTGAATCTCTCTTTGATTGATCAAAGTGTGATATTTCGAATCCTCATTACTTAATGGAATCAAAATGATCTCTCGGATTGATCAAGATCCTTTCAATTGGCTAGAATCCGTTATTTGAACAAAACCGATCTTGTGGAATCATATTTAATATTTGATGATACATTCCGCACCTTTCTAAAAAATACGATCCTTGTTTACCAAACCACACATTGTCTAACCAAATCCAATTTCTCTCGACACGTTCCCCAAAAATCGATTCGTGCGGATTCTTCCCCAACTAACGAAGAGATCTTGGCGAAATTGCCACATATGAAATTGAACACAATTTTGCAAAGAAATAGCCCACTTGTTTTTCGAGAGAGAGATGGGAAACATGCTCAATATCATTTGATTGAATAGTTGACCCAGCCCTTTTGTTGTTTGAAGAAACTCTCCACTTCAATTGATATTTTTTCACAAAAAGCGATATGAGATATAAAATCCAAGTGTTTCACTAAAATTTCGAATAGCGGGTCCGAATTCAAGTTGATTCTATTTCGCCTCTTCCTCGTAGAGAAAGACGATCAAACAATTCCCAATCATGGTCCTTGCGGATCGGATCATCCATATAATATACAAAAAGAAACTCCAGATATTTGAGATCTTTTCTTTGAATAAGATCCCAATTCCAAATGACGGTTTCATTAGATATCTTACAACTAGAATCCCTTTTTTTCGATCCGGTTCCTCCACCACCGCGAACCCCGTTAGATTCGGGCATGCTACACTTTTTAGTTATTGGGAGAACCCAAGTACTCTCTTTTTGGATTCGTGAAACAACTCGCAGAGATCTTTTTTTCCTTTTGGAAGATACAAGAGCTAAATAATCAACCTATTGATATTGGAAGACCCAACCGATTCTTCCAATGTATCATTTCGGGTCCAATGGAATTCATAGGTATAGGAAGAAGCCCCCTCAAATAGAGATTTTTTCTTTCGACCATATTTCGATTGTTAATACGATATATAAGGACCGCTACTACAAATAGTAGACACCCTTGATCGTGAAATATTGATTGCTTGTTGAACCCCCGTGAATTGCGTGAAAGTAGGATACTCAAAATTGGGGTCAAAGAGTTTTAGAAAACGTTCTTGGTGGAAAAAATGCAAATGAAAGACCCCAATCGAATTGAATTGGGTTCATGAATCTAAGAAATAGTGAGAATTCTTGATCTCTCTCAATATCTCTCTCAATTCGAAAAATCCAGATTGGAATTGATGTCCTTTCATTGATTCCTCCTAAATTGCATTGATTTATCCTAAAGATTTCATTTCAATTGAATTTGGTTATTCACCATGTACGAGGATCCCCCTAAGCATCCATGGTGAATGATTAAAGCGCCTAACTCATAATTGGCGAATTCATAGTTCAATTCCTATTGGATGCACGCTTAATGGAACCCTCCAATAAGTCTATTGGAATTGGCTCAGATCAATGGAATCTCATCATCCATACATAACTAATTGGTGTAGTATATTCATTTCATATACTATGAACAATAAGAAATAAAGAAATAGCATTCTTATTGAGACTAGAACTCATAGGGAAGAAATTCCATTTATGGATGGAATCAAACATGCAAAGATTTACAAACAAAAGTATTAGGTTATTGGGGAAAAATCAATATACTTCTAATGTCTAATCAGATCAACTAGATGTAACTAAAGCATTGGGTCGAACTCTTCTTTGGTGTCGTGGTAATAGCTATGAATAGTCATCGACTTTTCGGGAAAAGGTAGAAGAATGGGACCCATTATGGGACATACAATGCATTATAGAATTATGATCATTACGCTCAACCGGGTTATTCTATTCCACCTCTTAGAAAGAAAAGAACTTAAATCAAAATACTTAATAGCATACGTTTATACAAAACTTCTACCCCGAAAGCACACGAATGGAACCGTGAAAAAGTCAAGTGAAATCCAATCCATGAAATAATTTGATCTATGGACAAAGATCATTGTGGTAAAGGTCGAATGCCAGAGGAATCATTACCGCAAGGCATAGATGGGGAGGTCATAAGCGTCTATACCAAAAAAATCGATTTTCGACGGAATGAAAAAGACATATATGGTAGAATCGAACCATAGAATACGACCCTTTGTCTCATACACTATGGGGATGGTGAGAAGAGATATATTTTACATCCCGAGGGGCTATAATTGGAGATACCATTGTTTTCGTACATGTAAGTTCCTATAAAATGGGAAATGCCCTACCTTTGAGTGCGGTTTGAACTATTGATTTACGTAATGGAAGTAACCAATTAGGTTTACTGATTTAAAACCTAGAAATCGATCAACGATCCAATTTGAGTACCTCTACAGGATAGACCTCAATGTAAAAACCCAAGAGTAACGGAAGCAAGTGATTGTGTTCAAATATTTCCTCATATAAAATTATTGACTCTAGAGATATAGTAATATGGAGAAGACAAAATAGTTTCAAGCAACCGACAGAATCCGAAGTCGCCTTCTTCTTTCAAAAGAGGAGGCCGGGTTATTCACATTTCATTTGATGGTCGAGGCTAATTGAAAGCTTTAAAATGGGAATTCTAAAGATTCCCCGGGGAAAAATAGAGATGTCTCCTACGTTACCCATAATATGTGGGAAGTATCGACGTAATTTCATAGAGTCATTTTGGTATGAATGCTACATGAAGAACATAAGCCAGATGATCTAAACGGGAAAACCTAGGATGTAGAAGATCATACCATGAGTGATTCTACAGATTTAGATTCATATAGACGCAGACTTCATTGTACCATATATATAAGATCCGCTCAGATAGAGATATCATCATCTACATCCGAAAGTTCGTATGCTTTGGAAGAAGCTTGTAAAGTTTGGGAAGGGGTTTTGATTGATCAAAAGAGGAATCTACTTCAACCGATATGCCCTTAGGCACGCACCACCATACATAACATAGAAATCGACTTGGAAAGGGTGGACAATTAGTTAGAGCAACGGTGTCAGAAATAAACCGATTGCAAAAAAGAGGGAAAATCGCCACATTAAAATTACCTTCCGGGGAGGTCCGTTTGATATCCAAAAACCGCCAAAGAACCGGACAAGTGGGGAATGTTGGGGCGAACCGAAAAAGTTTGGGCAGAGAGCCGGATCCAAGCGTTGGCTAGGTAAGGCGTCCGTAGTAAAAGAGGAGTTATGAACCCTCAGAGACCATCCTCATGGGGGTGGTGAAGGGCGAGCCCCAATGGTAGAAAAAAACCCACAACCCTCGGGGTTATCCGCAAGACTTGGAAGAAGAAGTAGAAAAAGGAATAAATATAGTGAAAAATTGATTGTTCGTCGCCGTAGTAAATAGGCTAGAAAATAGAATTTCTTTCTTCATCTTTAAAAAAAAATAGGAGTAAGTCGTGGATAACGCTCACTAAAAAAAATCCTTTTGTAGCCAATCATGGGGCTAACGACGGAATTGAACCCGCATATGGTGGATTCACAATCCAACGCCTTGATCCACTTGGCTACATCCGCCTCTACTATAATGAATGAATTTACTTTTTAATTCAAAATGAAATTCAATTTATTATCTTACAAGTTCTAAAAAACAAAATGGAATTATTTAAATTATAAATTAAATAAAAAAAAAATTATCTGTAATCTAAAGAATAATATTCAATCATTAATCAATCCTTAAGAATCCCCTCTTTCTTTTTTTCTCGATCCCAGAATGGAAAGAACAAAAGTAATTGAAAAGAAAATTAAGGAGCAATAACCCCTTTGATAAAAACAAGAAAGAGTTTATTGCTCCTTTTATTCTATTTTCAAAAACTCCTATACACTAAGACCAAGTCTTATCCATTTGTTGGAGCTTGAAAAGAAGCTAGGTCTAGAGGGAAGTTATGAGCATTACGTTCATGCATAACTTCCATACCAAGGTTATACGGTTGATGATATCGCCAAGTATTAATTTATACGGCCTTGACTATCAACTACATGATTGGTTGAAATTGAAACCATTTAAGTTGAAAGCCATAGTGCCGATACCTAAAGCAAATGAACCAGATATCCACACACGTGCCAAGCAAACCGGGAAGAAGTGTAATGAACGAGAATTGTTGAAACTAAGATATTGGAAGATCAATCGGGCCAAGTAACCATGAGCTGCCACGATATTATAAGTTTCTTCCTCTTTGACCGAATCAGAACATTCATTAGCAGATTCATTTTCCGTGGTTTCCCGATCAAACTAGAAGTTACCAAGGAACCATGCATAAGATCGGAATAGGAGCCGCCGAATACACCAAATCAACTACGCCTAACATGTGAAAACGGGTGCATAAGAATGTTGTGCTCAACCCGAATACAATCATGAAGTTGAAAGTACCAGAAATTCCTAGAGGCATACCATCGTAAAAACTTCCTTGACCGATTGGGTAAATCAAGAAAACAGAGGTAGCCACGAAGAACAGAGTGAATATGCAACAAAGAATCCAAGGTCGTGATACCCAAACGGAAACTAAGCTCCCCACTCATGACCCATGTAACAAGCTACACCAAGTAAGAAGTGTAGAACAATTAGTTCATAAGGACCGCCACAGATAACCATTCATCAACGGATGCCGCTTCCCCAGATTGGGTAAAAGTGCAAACCGATGGTCGCAGAAGTAGGAATAATGGCACCGAGATAATATTGTTTCCGTAAAGTAAAGATCCGTAAACAAAGCTCACGAATACCATCAATATCTATGGAGGAGCAAAGAATGAAGGCAATAATAAATACGGTTGCGGTCAATAAGGTAGGGATCATCAAAACACCAAACCATCCAATGTAAAGACGGCCAATCTTTAGTTATCGATTCTACGCGAATTTACGGGCTTTTCGCTGCTGCGTCTCTAAAATTGCAAATCATGGTAAAATCTTGGTTTATTTAATCATCGGGACTCCAAGCACACTTTCTATACGATAAATAGAAATAGAAAACGGAAGGCTTGTTATTCAACAAAGATAACATGACTTATATATTAGTGTCAACCAATCCGAATAAATATCTAGATCGATTCGAATTTATTATAACTAAATGAAAATGAATCGATTACAAAGGATTACAAAAAGAAAATATGAATTGCTATACATAGAATTTCTATACGGGCGGTGGGTTGCTCGATTCGAACCCGGAACTAGTCGGATGGAGTAAATAATTTCTTTGTTATGTTAATTAAATAAAGAAAAACCCCTCCCCAAGCCGTGCTTTTTTTTTTTCATCGCACACGGCTTTCCTTATGTATACATCATTTCCTTTCTTAGAAAGACTTTCAAAACAAAAGTTGAATACTCAGTTGATTTAACCCTTATTAACTACATCAACATTTCGAATAGTGGAAATCAAATTTGGATCTTTTTAGCCCTCGATCCATTTTTTTTTTTTAGAAAAATGGATATTTTCCAGATTTTAGAATTTGATTTGTAATTTGCCAGATCATTGATAGAAATCATATCCAAATACCAAACCGACTTCTATATACTCCTCAAGAAAGTGTAAGAGATTTTTTGGAAGGTCAAAAAAGGACATCTTCTTCCGACATAAGAAATTCTTCTAAAAATTCGATCCTAGTCTTTTTCAAAAAAGCACAGACATGGTGGTTTTGTGTTTTCGAGCCAAAGTTCTAAGCAAGAAATTCAAGTATATACTTTATTCGACACAAACTCTTTTTTTGGAAGATCCGCTTATGATAACGAGAAAGATTTTCGCGATATACGTCCAAATAGGTCAATAATATTAGAATCGATAAATCGTCCGAATCGCTTACTAACGGGATGCCCCAATACGTTTATAAAATTTTGCTTTTAGCCAATGACGCAATCAAAGAAATAATTGGAACAAGAGTCTCAAACTTTTTAATAGCATTATTGATTAGAAATGAATTTTCTAGAGTTTGATCACAGACTACGGAAGGGTTGATTCCCACGCTTGAAAGATAGCCCAAAATCTCAAGGGAATGCTTGGGTAATTAGTTTATATAAATGCTTCTTCGATGAAACCACAAATCTAAAAAAAATGTCATTCCCAAAAAGTGACAAGGTACAATTTCCATTTCTTCATGAAAAGAAATGTCTCTTTTGAAGCCGAATGGATCTTTTTTATACCTAATATAATGCATGAAAGGTTCCTCGACCAATCGCGGGTTTGCCGAAAAATCCTTAATCTTAACAAAGATGTTCACAAGACGTTCTAGTTTATATAGAAATAAATTGTTCAAGAAAAACTCCGAAGATGTTGATCAGTAAAATGAAAAGATTGGTTACGAGAAAGATTTAAAATGGATTCATATTCACATACATGAGAATTATATAAGAAGAAGAAGAATCTTTTTTTTTTTTTTTTGAAAAAAAGGAACCGGCTTTCTTTTGAACTAAGACTATTCCAATTACAATATTTGTTGAGAAAAACTCGTAATAAATGCAAGGAAGCATCTTTTACCCAATAGCGAAGGATTTGAACCAAGATTTCCACATGAACCCAAGTAGGTATTACCATATCTAACACAAAACTTAAATGTGAAAAAGTGTCCTAAAAAAAAGGGAAATATTGAATGAATGGATCGTAAATTCGAGATTTTCCTATCTTGTTCGTTTTTCTTCTGCACAAGATAGGAATTGTAAAGAAAATGGAATTTCGACAATAAAAGCAAACCCCCTCCGATATGATTTGAGAATACAAATTCTTGTTAAGGGCCCCAAATTGATTTTGGTTAGAATCATTAGGAGAAATCGAAAAATTATTTTTTTTGATACAAATGAGTAATTAACTGTTTCACAATCAAGAAACCGGATTTATTGTCATAACCCTCCGATAAAATCAATTTACTCAAAGCACGATTATGAGCAAATGCATAAATATATACCCCGAAAGATAAGTGGATATAGTGGAGTCATGTTGTTGAGATCTCTCTAGTCAGAATATTTTTGGATTTCCTCCATTTGAAATTCGATTTGAATTAAAGGTAGAAGATTGGGGGATTATCAAATGATACATAGTGCGATACATCAAAACAAGGTATTCTCAAAAAATCGATACCTTATCAATGCATTCTCTAACCTATCCTTTTTCCATCCATTTCATTTAATTCGCCTATGTTTATGTTATAGAATAACAAGATGGTTAGAATCTTTTATTTTTTAAACCGAATCGCTTCTTTTGATTTCGTAAAAACTTTCTTTATCAATATACGCTTTTTTTTACACACGCATCTTCATTCCATAATGGAGAATGTCAATTGTTAGGATTCATTAAAAAAAAATAGAATCCACTTTTGGAGTGAGAAGTGCTTCCCGTATCGGGCATTAATTTCTTTTTTAACGCCTAGTTAGATCGGGAAATTATTCAAATTAAAAAAGCAGTTGGTTGCTTTTTATTTTCGATAATTAATTGAAGCCACAGTGGCTCCTATCCATTTATTCATTCGACCCAACTTTCTTTTTGTTCCGTTCCAAGAATTCAAAAAGGTTTTATACCAATCCTAAGAAGAATGAAATATCCTTAGAACTCTCCATTGATCGACATGTCTTTTTTTTTCCATTTATTGCCTTTCAGGATCAATCGCGGTCTTCCAAAGTTTACAAGGTTACGGGATTTAATCGTCACTTCATCCAAATGTGTAAAAGATTCTAGCAAGACTTAAAAAGCGAAAGTACTCTACCGTTGAGTTAAGAACCCGAAAAAAAAAACATAGATTAAACAAAACTTCAACAAAGAGTCTATAGATACAATCCAATTCAATTAAATTAATTTTAAACAAAGAGAAAATATATTATATAAGCTGACTTTGAGTTAAAAAATCTAAAAAAAAATACAGATTTTATAATGGATTCAATACATAAAAATGAATTGATTAGATGAAAATACAAGAAATTGTCAGATAAAAGAAAAAGAAAAAAAAAAGATACTGAATTGTCAAAATGGATAGAGCATCTCTTATGTTATCTAGCTTAGTTTCAATCAAAAAAACCTCTTGTATCAAAGAAAGCATCATTTGAATAAGATAAAGTAACAAAACTATAGGACAAAAATAAATAGACCCAGATCGCTTATCACGATGAATTATATTTGTTCAATACAATCGTTGTCAATATAAATGTTGAGAAAAGAATACAGTAGAGAAGAGAAATTGCATTAAATAAAATCCTTTTTGAAATCCTTTGAATTTCCAGTTAATAATGGAATACAATAATATTCAAAATTGTCTTGGATTGACACTACATATCTAATCTACATAGTATGAATACGGAATAAAAAAAGAAAAAGGGGGGCAAGGAGAAAAAAATTAGACAAAGTTATATACAAGTCGCTACCCCCCTGGCATTTCTTTTAATTGAATTTCATTTGATTAGGCGGAAGTTCCTTAAAAAACTTCGCTTTTTTAAAAGATTCTCGAGCAGTTCCGTGGGTTGAGCACCCCTTTCAAGGAAATATAGAATAAGAGGAACATTTAAAAAGTTTGATTCTTCATTGGATCATAAAAGCCCACCCTTCTAAGATCTTTTCCTTCTCTTTTGGGATCGAACCTCAATTGCAACGATTCGATAGATGGCTCATTGGGATAGATGTAGATGAACAAGACCCCCTAGAACCAGATAGGAAGTTTTCTCCTCGCATTTCATGAAAAAAAATGATTTGATTCAAAGTTTTGTCTATATATGCAATTCTAATAAATTAAATGACAAGCGGGCTCATAAAATAAATTAGACTATGATTTCAGTCTTTTTTTCTTCCTGAAAATGAAAAATAAACCATTCGTACTCATAACTCAAGTTGGATAACTCTCAAATAGTTCAAAGGAAAACTCTTTAGTCAATTTCATTTATCGAGTCGTCTTTTACTACCTTTTTGCTTGTCTCGTTTAAACCATTTCAAATTCTATTTGTATTCTTTAATCCGATCCAGTTATTGAGACGATTGCGACAATTAAAAGGGTGTTTCCTTGTTCTTAGATCCTTTCCTTATTTTTAATCATTGGGTTTAGACATTACTTCGATGTTTCTTAATCCTTTCAAAATAAAATGGCAGCAACATACCCCCTTTTGATTTTTTTCGCTCAAAAGAATCCTATGGATAAATCGATTCCTCGCACGATACACTTTTGAATCGAACAATTGGAATCAATTTCAATAAGTTTTACTTTTGAATTGGAAACTTGCTCGAATTGGATCCTTTCGATTACTCTATATGTTCGATATATTTACGAAGTTGTTCCTCCAATTGAGTGGCATTAACCCTAGATCCTTGCCCCCGAGAAATGAATTAATATTAATACTTTCCAATCGAGCTCCAAATAAGGCACTATTTACAACCCAACAAAAAAACAATCGAGTGTAACAGTAACAAACAATGTCGAGCCAAGAGCACCCTTATTCCTAGACAAATCAAAAATGGTGGATGTAAAAATCCACAACGGATCGTGGTCCTTCAAGTCGACGTTGCTTTCTACCACATCGTTTCAAATGAAGTTTTACCATAACATTCCTCTAATTTGGAACCCAGATGAAATTGATTCAATTATGGAATCATGAATAGTAACATCGGATCACCGTCCATAGACATCGTAATCTAGACTTTTCTTCTATATATGAATATATGAGATGTGGGGACGATTTTTTTTGAAAAAAAGTCTAGCAAGACAAGCAACATACATAAATAATATATAGATCAAAGAAAAAATCTATTTTTTTTTTCATGAGATGTATAAAAAAATGATGTAAGTTCAGATTGAAATCTTTATTCTTTTCATCCGATTACAAAAATAAAAAAAATAGGGAAGGTTCTTCAGATTCATCGATAAACGGAACAATTGTCCATTTGTTATAGATATTCCATAATCTAGAATATCTATAATTTCAGATTTTAAATAATTTAAGGATTACAAATCTTTTTTCACAAAAAACAAAAAAAATATTCTTGTCATTGAAATAGAATGATACGTAACGTAGAAGCTAAACATTTCTTCATTTTATATGATTATATTATACGATTGATATGTATTTGATTTAAATGAGGTTCAAGAATATGGATTCTTGTGAGAAAGTGAATAAAAAAGGGTAGGATAAATTACCCCCGCCTCAATCGTTAAATCGATTTCCAATTTTCAGATTCGAGTCAAACGCGAAATACCTAAATCAAATTAGATTCAAAGACAAAACAAGAGCTCCATAACATATTTCTATATAATAAGGAACTTGATCATTTATTAATGAAATTGAATGCATACGTATATTAAAATTCAAAAATTAATATGGATTAACTCCTACCTACTCACCCTTTTTATTTCTATGAGAATAATGGAGCATAAAAAATGGACTATTTGGGGACGGAAGGATTCGAACCTCCGAATAAGCGAGACCAAAACCCGTTTTTTTACCACTTGGCCACGCCCCCATTTCAATTTCTAATCGACACTAAGAAACAATAATATTGGTATTGCTTTTTTGTCAACTCCAAATTTCAAATAGCTATAGATCTATAGAATCGATTGGTACTAGGATTTTGATACATATAGATATAGAATTGAACTTCATTTATTGATCATTACATAGAATTCAATTAAGATATTGTATGAAAGTATGATTTCTTCTATTCTCCTTTGAGAATTGGAGGATTTTTGGTTGGGTGGATTCAAAGAAAAAGAAAGGTTTTTATCTACCTTACTTACTTTCTTTTTCCTTATATAAAAAACTCAACCAAAATGCAATCATCTCCAAGAACAAAATGTCTGTTATGCTTAATATCGTTAGTTTGATCTCAGATTTGTATTAATTCTCCCTTTTATTCGAAAGTAGTTTTTTCTTGACAAATCGCTCAAGCCTATGCTTTTTTGAGTCCAATCGTGGATGTTATGCCAGTGATACCTCTGTTTTTTTTTCTCTTAGCTTTTGTTTGGCAAACTGTTGTAAGTTTTCGATGAGATCCTGAATAATAATATTCCTAGAAAATTTATGATTTCCTCGATAAAAAAATTCTAACAATTGAAAAAATAAGATAAGTTTTAGAGTATGAACCCTCGATCCACATTTGAAATTTGTATAGTCGCCAAAACCCTAAGCTTACCCTGATTTCCTCATTTTTGACCCCTTTTCCCACGAAAGACCCTAACCCTATTAGGGTCTCCCACAATAGAATATCGAATTCGGATATAAACCAACATTTGGGTTAATGAAAAACAAATTCATTTGTGACAATGCATTTCTAGAAAAACCTCATTTCTTTAGGATATGTGGTAGAAAAATAGAAGACCTATTCTCTTTTTTTTCAAAAAAACCATCTTGGAGATTGTGTAATGCTTACTCTGAAACTCTTCGTTTATACTGTATTGATATTTTTTGTGTCTCTCTTTATCTTTGGATTCCTATCCAATGATCCAGGGCAAAATCCTGGACGTGAAGAATAAAATACATGAGGTTTCCTTGGGTTTGGTTAATTTGAAAATTTTCTTAGGATTTTATCTATTCTACACGTTTCACTAAGATTTTAAAAATCTGAAAAAAAAAACCAAATCAATTCATCACCGGAAAACGAAAAAGAGAGGATTCGAACCCTGCATTTAATAATAACTTCATAAACGGATTAGCAATCCGACGCTTTAGTCCACTCAGCCATCTCTCCCAATTGA
The DNA here is from genome assembly GCA_037126765.1 of Stenogyne calaminthoides. Taxonomy (NCBI): domain Eukaryota; kingdom Viridiplantae; phylum Streptophyta; class Magnoliopsida; order Lamiales; family Lamiaceae; genus Stenogyne; species Stenogyne calaminthoides. The sequence goes on from JBBCBC010000015.1 coordinate 1,044,280, forward strand.
AAAATATAATTACTACATTACACATAATGTAAGGAATCATTCTTCCTTATCTATTCTATTATATATATATAGAGATCCACAAACCGGGAATTTCCTTTATCTAAAAGAGGGGCTCGACCGCGCGACCAATCGAACTAAAAAAAAAAAAAAAGACCCATTTGTGTTGATTTTTGTTGGGAAATGAATTTAATAAAGAGGATTTTGATTAGATCCCAAAACCCCTGAGTATGACATGTTCAGGATAATCTTGATAGATGAGTCAGGATTCAGTTTTAGAGTGTTCAGGATGTTATCTGCACCGTGTATAGTCGGCAGATGAAGATCAGGTTAGGATCTGAAGACTCAGTAAAGAATCTGAAGAAACTGAAGGTTCAGTATGAAACTGAAGTTTTTGAAGACTCAGTATGAAACTGAGAATCTGAAGACTCAGTATGAGACTGAGAACCTGAAGGCTCAAAGAAATCTGAAGGTTCAGAGAAACCTGAAGACTAAGAGAATACTGAAGACTCAGGATGTCTCTGAAGACCTGAGACTCAGAGAATACTGAAGGCACAGGATGTCTCTGAAGACCTAAGACTCAGAGAATACTGAAGGCACAAGATTATCAAGACTCAAGAATGCATCAATATCCCGAATGTTCCGGCCAAGAAGCCGAGGAATATACCATGGAATCCAAATTGACGTGGACCAATGAGAGGAAGACAACCAAAACTGAAAAAAAGTCATAGACCATAGAGAATAGTATGGATTTGAATGTGATTCTCTCCAATCAGAATATTCAAATCCACACTATAAATACAAGATCTTCCATCAAATTAAGTGTGGAGATTATGCACAAGATGCTACAGAGCCAAGAGCGTTATAGTCAAGCATTCCCACCCTAGAACACAAGTCTGTAGATATACAAATATGTTCAAGAGTGTTCTAGAACCCAATCTAAGCAACCCACGATGTATGTATCCTAGCTTAGAGAGATTTTCCCAACCTTAAGATTGAGGCTAAACCATTGTAAGGGAAAATCTCACCATAGTTGGAGACAACACCAAACCCAAACCCATTCTCGTAAGAGATAACGAGTGGTGAAGTGAGGTAGTTGTTAGGCAATCCAGATTGAGGGTGATAAGTCCCGAGTGGAGTGTGAACTCGTTAAACATCTAAGAGGCGAGCCCGAGAGGGTGATAAGTCCAGTTTTGAGTTAGTAAACTACAGAGGTAGTCAGAAAGCTCAAGGTCGGGTTGAGTAAGTAAACTACGTGGAGTAAGTCGAAAAGCTCAGGCCGAAGTTGAGTAAGTAAACTACGCGAGGTAGTCGTAAAAAGCTCAAGGAAGTGATGAAGGAATTTCCCAGGAAAGGGAGAGTGGATGTAGGAGCTTGAGTCTCCGAACCACTATACTTTGTTGTGTTCTTTTATCGCTTTATGTTCTTATATTGTCATATGCATTCGATTATAAGCAAAACACAACACATGAGCTTAAAACGCAAAAATCTGAAATCACCATTCCTTCACCCCTATTTTTATATGCATCGCACGAAATGTTTGCTTCCGCACGCGCAAAATGGGTTATCCCACCGGGACCATCAATTGGTATCAAAGCTGGTAGTTCAACAGATCACTATTTTCAAAGTGATCGCCTGAACTAATCTTTTTAAAACAAAAACCCGTTTCTTTAAAAATGCATATATTCTAATGTTTTGGCTTCATTATCAAAAAGGGGGAAATTGTTGGGATATATTAGTTTTGATGAATTATGCCAAAACATTATCAACTTGTGTTATTGAAGCTAATTACAGATAACAAGTTGAGCGGGAACGAGAGAACAAATTGAGGGGGAACTCACGGAATCAGAAGAAGATGATCGAGATCAGACGAGGCTGCAGATGAGACTGATCGAGATCAGATGAGTTAGATGAGTTCGGAGTTAAACTGATGAGTTGTGCAAAACCAGAATGAGAAGAAAAGCTAAAGCCAGCAAATCAGAAGAAAAGGTTGCAAATCAGAAGATGAGCATAAGAGACTGATCAAGATCAGACGTGATCAAGATCAGATATGATAAACCTGATATACTAACCTGATGTAATGACCTGATGCTATTCTGATATGTTGATCTAAAGATGTATCAGATCAGACAAAGAAGAAATCGGGAAATTTCGAGTAAAAAGTGATCCGAGGCTCAAGAAGTAAAAAGTGAAATCGAGACTCAAGATAGGTCAAAAGACCGAGGGTCGATGTTCGAAGTCAAGAATCAACTCGGCCAAGATGAGTGTCAAGATGCCCGACGACAAGGTCCATTGAAGAGGAATGAGGAGGCGAGCTGAAGATCAAGAAGACTGAAGACCAAGACTGAGGACTTGTAATTCTTTATGTTTTTTTTGTCTTTATCTTTTGATAAGTTCATTGTAAACTGTAATAGTCTATCATACATCAATGAAACTTTATCTTTATGCTCAAAGATAATACCTCATTATCTTACTTTACATGTCTTTATATTTTGATATGCCTGATTATTGTTGTTTGGTGATGAAATTGTTGGGTGATTCATTGCTGAATTGATTGTTAAGAGATTTACCATTCTTGTAATAGGAAAAACTGAAACCTGAGTATAGGTTAAGTGTTTTGTAACAAGATGGTTTTGTCATCATCAAAAAGGGGGAAATTGTTGGGAAATGAATTTAATAAAGAGGATTTTGATTAGATCCCAAAACCCCTGAGTATGACATGTTCAGGATAATCTTGATAGATGAGTCAGGATTCAGTTTTAGAGTGTTCAGGATGTTATCTGCACCGTGTATAGTCGGCAGATATAGATCAGGTTAGGATCTGAAGACTCAGTAAAGAATCTGAAGAAACTGAAGGTTCAGTATGAAACTGGAGTTTCAAGACTCAAAGATGAAACTGAGAATCTGAAGACTCAATATGAGACTGAGAACCAAGGCTCAAAGAAATCTGAAGGCTCAGAGAAACCTGAAGACTCAGAGAAACCTGAAGACTCAGGATGTCTCTGAAGACCTGAGACTCAGAGAATACTGAAGGCACAAGAATTATCAAGACTCAAAGAATGTAATTGAATATCCTGAATGTTCCGAAGCGAAGAAGCTGAGGAATATAGCCGTTGGAATCCAGCTGACGTGGACCAATGAGAGGAAGACAACCACCTGAAAAAAAGCTGCAGAACTTACAGAGAATAGTATGGATTTGAATGTGATTCTCTCCAACGGTAACATTCAAATCCACACTATAAATACAAGATCTTCCATCAAATTAAGTGTGGAGATTATGCACAAGATGCTACAGAGCCAAGAGCGTTATAGTCAAGCATTCCCACCCTAGAACACAAGTCTGTAGATATACAAATATGTTCAAGAGTGTTCTAGAACCCAATCTAAGCAACCCACGATGTAACCTAAGCTTAGAGAGATTTTCTCAACCTTAGCATTGAGGTTAAACCATTGTAAGGGAAAATCTCACCATAGTTGGAGACAACACCAAACCCAAACCCATTCTCGTAAGAGATAACGAGTGGTGAAGTGAGGTAGTTGTTAGGCAATCCGCATTGAGGGTGATAAGTCCCGAGTGGAGTGTGAACTCGTTAAACATCTAAGAGGCGAGCCCGAGAGGGTGATAAGTCCAGTTTTGAGTTAGTAAACTACAAGAGGTAGTGTAAAGCTCAAGGTCGGGTTGAGTAAGTAAACCACGTGGAGTAGTCGTAAAGCTCAGGTCGAAGTTGAGTAAGTAAAACTACGCGAGGTAGTCAGAAAGCTCAAGGAAGTGATGAAGGAATTTCCCTAGGAACAGGGAGAGTGGATGTAGGAGCTTGAGTCTCCGAACCACTATACTTTGTTGTGTTCTTTACTGCTTTATGTTCTTATATTGTCATATGCATTCGATTATAAGCAAAACACAACACATGAGCTTAAAACGCAAAAATCTGAAATCACCATTCCTTCACCCCTATTTTTATATGCATCGCACGAAATGTTTGCTTCCGCACGCGCAAAATGGGTTATCCCACCGGGACCATCAATTGGTATCAAAGCTGGTAGTTCAACAAATCACTATTTTCAAAGTGATCGCCTGAACTAATCTTTTTAAAACAAAAACCCGTTTCTTTAAAAATGCATATATTATAATGTTTTGGCTTCATTATCAAAAAGGGGGAAATTGTTGGGATATATTAGTTTTGATGAATTATGTCAAAATATTATCAACTTGTGTTATTGAAGCTAATTACAGATAACAAGTTTAGGGGGAACTCACGGAATCAGAAGAAGATGATCGAGATCAGACGAGGCTGCAGACGAGACTGATCGAGATCAGATGAGTTAGATGAGTTCGGAGTTAAACTGATGAGCTGTGCAAAACCAGAATGAGAAGAAAAGCTAAAAGCCAAAGAAATCGTAAAGAAAATGTTGCAAATTAGAAGATGAGCATAAGAGACTGATCAAGATCAGACGTGATCAAGATCAGATATGATAAACCTGATATACTAACCTGATATAATGACCTGATGCTATTCTGATATGTTGATCTAAAGATGTATCAGATCAGACAAAGAAGAAATCAGATAGCCTGAGTAAAAGTGATCTGAGGCTCAGTAAGTAAAGTGAAACTGAGACTCAGTATAGGTCAAAAGACCTAAGGGTCAGGATGTCTGAAGTCAGAAGAACTGAACTCAGTCAGCATGAGTGTCAGTATGCCTGATCAGACAAGGTCCATTGAAGAGGAATGAGGAGGCGAGCTGAAGATCAAGAAGACTGAAGACCAAGACTGAAGACTTGTAATTCTTTATGTTTTTTTTTGTCTTTATCTTTTGATAAGTTCATTGTAAACTGTAATAGTCTATCATACATCAATGAAACTTTATCTTTATGCTCAAAGATAATACCTCATTATCTTACTTTACATGTCTTTATATTTTGATATGCCTGATTATTGTTGTTTGGTGATGAAATTGTTGGGTGATTCATTGCTGAATTGATTGTTAAGAGATTTATCATTCTTGTAATAGGAAAAACTGAAACCTGAGTATAGGTTAAGTGTTTTGTAACAAGATGGTTTTGTCATCATCAAAAAGGGGGAAATTGTTGGGAAATGAATTTAATAAAGAGGATTTTGATTAGATCCCAAAACCCCTGAGTATGACATGTTCAGGATAATCTTGATAGATGAGTCAGGATTCAGTTTTAGAGTGTTCAGGATGTTATCTGCACCGTGTATAGTCGGCAGATATAGATCAGGTTAGGATCTGAAGACTCAGTAAAGAATCTGAAGAAACTGAAGGTTCAAGATGAAATCGAGTTTCAAGACTCGAGATGAAATCGAGAATCAAGACTCAAGATGAGACCGAGAACACAAGGCTCAAAGAAATCTGAAGGCTCAGAGAAACTCAAGACTCGAGAGAAACTCAAGACTCGGGATGTCTCTAAAGACACGAGACTCGAGAGAATATCGAAGGGCAAGTAATTATCAAGACTCAAGAATGTAATTGAATATCCTGAATGTTCCGAAGCGAAGAAGCTGAGGAATATAGCCGTTGGAATCCAGCTGACGTGGACCAATGAGAGGAAGACAACCAGCCTGAAAAAGCTGCAGAACTTACAGAGAATAGTATGGATTTGAATGTGATTCTCTCCAACGGTAACATTCAAATCCACACTATAAATACAAGATCTTCCATCAAATTAAGTGTGGAGATTATGCACAAGATGCTACAAAGCCAAGAGCGTTATAGTCAAGCATTCCCACCCTAGAACACAAGTTTGTAGATATACAAATATGTTCAAGAGTGTTCTAGAACCCAATCTAAGCAACCCACGATGTATCCTAAGCTTAGAGAGATTTTCCCAACCTTAGCATTGAGGCTAAACCATTGTAAGGGAAAATCTCACCATAGTTGGAGACAACACCAAACTCAAACCCATTCTCGTAAGAGATAACGAGTGGTGAAGTGAGGTAGTTGTTAGGCAATCCAGATTGAGGGTGATAAGTCCCGAGTGGAGTGTGAACTCGTTAAACATCTAAGAGGCGAGCCCGAGAGGGTGATAAGTCCAGTTTTGAGTTAGTAAACTACAGAGGTAGTCAGAAAGCTCAAGGTCGGGTTGAGTAAGTAAACTACGGAGTAGTCGTAAAGCTCAGGCCGAAGTTGAGTAAGTAAACTACGCGAGGTAGTCAGAAAGCTCAAGGAAGTGATGAAGGAATTTCCATAGGAACAGGGAGAGTGGATGTAGGAGCTTGAGTCTCTGAACCACTATACTTTGTTGTGTTCTTTACTGCTTTATGTTCTTATATTGTCATATGCATTCGATTATAAGCAAAACACAACACATGAGCTTAAAACGCAAAAATCAAATCACCATTCCTTTCAATTTTTTTTTTATATGCATCGTGATTTAAATGTTTTGCTTTCAAGACGCCATAAAATGGGTTATCCCCGGGACCATCAATTTTGTTCGAAAAAGGCCCTTCTTATTCTCATGGCCCGCCCGGCCAAGATTACTAGCCGAGCTCTTTTTTTTTGTTTTTGTTCCAACGAATTATAGATAAATAATGATTTATCTGATATCTGATTTGAAAACAAAAGAATTTTTATATTATATTATTATATTTTACATTCTTTTTCTTGTTCTATTTTACCGAACTCAAAAATAAACTGTCAATTCTTCTTTTTCTATTATGATTTTAGTGTTTTTTTATCTCAGACGATCTTCTTCAACAAAAAGAGAAATTTTTCGTTTTTAGTTATTTAATTTAAATGAAGCCTCTTTCCTAATCTCATTAAATTAGGATCTCCTCATAAAAAAGTGCAACATTCTCGTTTTGATCATTCTTTGATGATCCTATCTCGATCATGATCAATGATCTTGTTAAACAAAAAAGGTCCATTTGTATACAATAATTATATTGTAGCGGGTATAGTTTAGTGGTAAAAGTGTGATTCGTTCTAGTAACAATTAATAGTTAATCGGATCTTTCGGCTTTTATTCATATTTCGACCAAAAACTTTATTTCTTAAAAAGATTTAATCCTTTACCTCTCAATGAGAAATTCGAGAAAAAATACTTAATTCTCGTGATTTGCATCCATGAGTCACTTATCAATTTAAAAGTTGGATTATGAAATCGCGAAAACGTAATTTTTCAATGGATCTAAATTTAATTCTCACGACCACGCCCCATAGGAATCATCGAATCAATAAAGAATAAGCCGGTTTGAAGAGGCTCAGATACGGAACGCCAGGGAAATAATACCCGGCGGGAGATTCAATTAATCGAGATTCGTAGCGTAAATTTCCCCTACCATCAATAGGTTTAGCTGTATGTTTATAACACGCCCAAATAAGCCTCACTCATCGGGTATCTCGAGCAATTCTTCCGTTGCTTTACTTTAACTTCCTTCAGATCATCAAACCATCACCCATTAATACAACACCAACATTATTTGATTCCAAATTCAGAGCAATACCTATTGTACCTTCTTCAAATTCGACTAACTCACCCGCTGCCCCGCCTCAAAAAATGTTCAAACATTAACATTACATAATGACAAAAATTCGATCCAGACTGCCCCATCATCTTTAATAACAAATGTTCAAAATATAAAATTAGTTCTCATCATCTTTAATAACATAATTGAGGAAAGTTCCCATGAAATTAGTTAATAATATAAAATTTGTATCATCACATTTATAAATTAATACCATAATATTAATTTATAATTATAATGATATCAGTTTCATATTATGAACAAATTTTATAATAGAATTTATAAAAATATTATATTATTATTTTATATTGAATTAATATTTTACTTATTTATTCAATTCAATAAAAAATGAAAACTGTTAAAAAATATTGAATTGGAGAGGATTAATTATTAATTGACTAAATAAATTAGAAATATTTAATTTGTAATTGATTGGCCATAATTGATTTTTGCCTTATTTAAATTTGTGAAAAAACTTTTAAAAAAAATAATTAAAAAATTAGAAAATAAAATAAAATAAAAAACTTGAGTATATATAAATATAAACGGGCTAAACGGGCTGGCCCGGTTAACCCGCGGGCTAATCGGTACGGGCCAAAAAGGCCCGATTTTAAACGGGTCTCTGATTGCTCGACCCTAACCCTGCATATAATAGGTTTAAACGGGCCGGCCCGTTTAGCCCGGGCCGGATTAACATCTCTAGATTGGAGTAATAACTTGAAAATGAGACTACGTGAGATCGTTTCACGGGTTTGACGAAACATAATTTAAGTATTGACGTTTTAACATTTTAGAAGTGAAGAGTGTTGATTTGTACTAAATTCTATCTCGTTTCGTGCATGAAACCGTCTCATATGAGTATTTATCTTTGGAAAATTAAAGAATTTCGTCTCATCTAAAAGTCCGAACTACCTCGTCTCGAGCATGAGACTATTTCATATGAGTGTTTATCTTTGGAAATCTCCGAACTTGACCTTGTCTCATGCATGAGACCGTCTCATATGAGTATTTATCTTTGGAAATTGAAAGAATTTTGTCTCATATAAAAGTACGAACTTGTAGAGAGGTGTGGAATTAATTCGTTTATTTAATTTCCCTAACACTCCCTCTCACTCGTGGGTTTAAAGTAGATAAGTGTGGAATTAATTCGTTTATTTAATTTCACTAACACACCTCCTTACCCGTGAGTTTAGTATAGAGAGGTGTGGAATTAATTCATATCGAGTTGACAATTTAATATGAGTGAAGTTATTTTCAGTTAGAATGAATTTAGAACCTGGGCGTGAACCTGAAAGTCTCTAATACCATGAATTCGTCTTATCTAAAAATTTGAATTTATAGAGAAATGTGAAATTAATTTCTTTATTCAATTTGCCTGAAGAAATTGATGGGCTAAATAGCATAGAAAATCCTGAAATCATGGTTATTTGAAAATGTTCGAACGTAGGATTGGATTGTAATTTAAAAGATGTGCCAACTATACGTTATATAGGTTCTGATAAATTAGGAAAAACACATGATACAGGTAAGGATTGGATTGTAATTTAAAAGATTGGATTGTCTGAAATACCTTTTTTTTTTTTTCTAAATTGTCTGAAATACTAACATTGTAGAAGTATATATTATATATATCCCTCTATATAAAAAAGTTGATTTTGTTGATGCATAGTCTCCTTAAAAGTTTTGCTTACTTGTCATCTTTAGAATAAATTAAATAATAATATGTGGTATTATTATATTAAGTTGAAGATTTTATAATTGATTGATGTGTCATTTCTTTCTACTAATTATATATAACACGTCATTATATATAACACATCATTATTGTGTGTTGATCCATAATAAATAAGAAAATAATAAATACAATTGATAAACCTTATACAAGTTTTTCTCTAAAATCCCTCAGAAACAACGGATGATTTATATTAAGTTCTTAATAAAAATGGAATATTTGACCATTACAATTTTAATCCAGGAAAATCAACTATTTTTCATTTTATAGAATTACCTTTTACTTTCTTTGTTTCGAGTAGCATCATTTTTCTCTTTTTTAAAAAAAAAAGTTGATCTTCCATAACACCTGATTATGATTTTTATTTTTGTAGGTTAATTTAGAAAATATTATTAAAATATGTAAATAATTTTTGCTCGAGTTGGTATGCTGTGAAATTGGTTTATTTTTACACTTTAATTATTACGATTCTGTTTCTTTAAGAATATAAATCACACCCTTCATTTTTATGAGAAGAATATTTTTATAAGAAAAATTTGTTTCTTTCAATTATATGTTCGTTTTTTTTTTTAATAATATGTTTCACACTCTTAAATCGGCCACCATTAAACATTTGTTTCACCTATACTTTATCTTTTTGCTAGAAGTCTGATACTATGATTTTATCAAATTGTTGGCTTTTTAATCTGAAATAATTTCTCTCAAACTATAAAAAACACAATTGCAAGTCGTTCAAAATTTCAAATATACTTATCCATCCAATCAATAAAAACCAAAACAAACAATACTTGTTTATTTATTTTCGCGCGTTATTAACATTATTTATAAAAATCAATATATATAACTCTTCATCAGTATTTCACCGCAAATTCCTGGCAATAATCCCAATAGCTTGAGCCATCACACCACTATCATCAATTCCCCTCTTCAATCCCGGGCTGTTCTTCACCGCCGCCGCGCAACCACCGACCACACGGCCGAGAATTTCCCCCGCCGTCACAAGTTTCCCAAATCTCCGCTTTTCCAGGTATTCCGGCGCCAAATTGAGTTCATCCAAACCATCGCGAAACAGATTCTCGCAATTTCTGTAAATTACCTTCAGATTCGGATCCTTCGAAAACGTCGCCAGATCTGAAACCGCGATTTTGCTCTGGCCGGCGACGAAATCCGCCGCCTCGATCGCCACTTCTTCCAGCACCGGCAGCGACGCCGTCGGGGCGCGTTCGTCGGTGGACTTCAAAATAGACACGCAACGCGGTGGTTCTGTGGTTCTCCGGCAGATATCGTCGATCGGCGCGGCGGCGGTGGGGAGGAGGAGGGTTCCGGCGGTCAGGAAAAGTAGTTGGGCGAGGTATATTATCGATGACGTGGACATGATGACGTAATATATCCCTTTTCCTTTTCTCTTTTTCTTATTCGTTTGGATTTATCTTTTTCTTTTGGTAAGTGCTTCGTTTTATAGAGTTTTATGATTGTAACTGATAAATGATAATGATAGGAGTATTAGGCATTAATTAAAAAAAATTTAAAGTGAATGATTGGAGTTAATTCTAACATTTGGAGCGTGTGATTGGTATAATTTTAAAGCGTATGATTTAATTTAACTATAGAAAGGAAGTTGAAATTGAAATGAAATCATGATTATTGCAGTCTTTGGAGATACGTGATATAGGAGTTTACGCATAATACAGTCTTGGTCTATGATTTTGCTATTTACAAGATTATGATGGTTTTGCTAGCTTGCGTGTTGTGTTTCTATATTTTGTTAATTTACTATATATACTTTCTCCCAATAGTATTTTGATAACAGTGTATACATATTGGATGCATCTAGGCGTATCGTTCGTTATAAATGTATTTTAGAATTATATAATTTTATTATATTAAAAAATATAATTTATTTATATTGAGAGTATTATTATTAAACCAAAAAAGACATTCTTCCATAATAAATACTCTCTCCGTCTACGAAATCTATTCTCACTATTTTGGGCACAACATTTAAAAAAAAAGTAAATAAAGTAGATAAACTAAGTGTATTACTCCCTCCGTCCTGATTTTGATTATCCGTTTTTTATAAATGGTCGTCCTAATTTTGTTTTTTCATTTTCAAATAAGGCAATAAAGCAACATTCAATACTATTTAATATTATTATTTATCTTCACCAAACTCACTTTACACCATTTAATACTATTATCTCCTATTTTTTTTAATTTTCGTGTCTACTGTAAATGGATAATAAAAAATAGGACGGAGGGAGTATAAGGTATTGTAGGGTCCACTTATAAATAAAATGATTATTTATGAGTAAAATATAATGACAATTGAAGTAATTAAGTTATGGTTGGGAGATGAAGATAAAGTGTATATTTCCATTAAAGGTATGAGAATAGATTTGGTAGACAAATAAATAAGAATAATATGAATAAATTTGATGGACAAACAAATAAGAAAAGTGAGAATAGATTCAGCAGACGGGGAGTAATGCATATAGGAATATTTATCTCATTTTTAGCATTAAAAGGGACATTTTTCCTTTTTTTTTCCTATAACATTATAGAATGATTGAAATAAAAGTGAGAGAGACAACTGGGAAGTATATTGACGAAGTGTTGGGAGTGGACCTAAAAGCTATAAGCCTATTATAAATTATAATCACCACATATATACATACATGAAATGTAGCTATTTTGAGACGACTTTGACTTAAGCAGAGATATCTATTCTTAAGGACATAGTAGTAGTTTTTCCAGGTAGTTTCCTCATTTGGCATAATCTAAAAGCTCTCCAATAAATAATTAAAGCTACATTTTTCTGCTTTTTTCAACCTTTTTTCAGTCCTACATCAATTTTGTAGAAGATGTCAAACACTAGTAATGACATGCTCTTCTGCAATGAAAAGTGAACTAATTACCAAATTTACATGAAGTGCAAAAATTGAAATTACAAATGTGATCATATAAACTGGAAGTTAGGACAAAGTGCCAAGCTCTTCAGTTCTTGTTTCTGCTCAAAATTCCACGTTGAAACTCGAATTTGAAGGCTAGCTTCCCCATATAATTCCTCTTGTTCCTCTATTATTCTCTTAGTAGAGATGACGGCGGAGTTGCTGCACCAAACCAACTTGATTAATTTCAACGTTTCCATTTCTCCGATTTCCAAAGGAATCTCATTCAACTCTCGTAGTTGTACAAGAACAAGGCGCTCAAGGCACGGAAAGTGGGAGCTTTCTGTTGTCCAGAATTCCATATCCTTGCACCGCTCAATTTGCAAGGATTTTAGGCTTGGAAATTGCCCTTCAACTGTTTCCCAACCGCGTCCTTTGAACGACCCTCCAATGAGTTTGAGCTTCTCAAGAAGTGGTAAGGAACCTGCATCAAATCAAATGTACTCCTTAAAAACTAATCAGTTAACTACATACAGGCAAATACTTATATGCACCAATTGAACTGTGCACTCAAGTGCATTTTAAATAGTATTAGTTGTTTTACTAAAAGGTATTAGTTGATCAGTATTAGTTGTGCACACATTTGTTGCTCATAGTTATTTTATCATGTGAACAAACACGTGTTTCTAGGATACATAATGGAACAGAGGAATCAAACTGGAACGAACCTATCTTTTCCAACGTCGACTCTTCCCAACCTACATGCCAAACATTCAAAGTCAACTTCTTGAGCGAGCTTGGAAACGATAGGAGAGTAAGGTTCTGCAGAATATCACTAGTTCTTGAGCCGACCAGCTGGCAGTGTAAGGATTCAAGATTATGTAGACGATCAAGATTGCTGACACAGTAGTCGCGCCAACCATTTTCAATTGAATCGTGATAATAATCTACTTTCAACTCCTTGATGCTCGGGATTCTCTTAATCACCTCATCGCTCCATTTGAAGTTTATTACCGTCCGAACCACTTGCAGATTCTGCAAGACAATGCCATCCGCAGTATCTACAAGGTAGAGCCCTTTTCCAAACTCGAGATGCCTAAGTTGGGACATGTTCCAAATATCAAACGGTCCAGATTCCTCCCCAACGATTAATGTACGTAGATTCCAAAGGAGGTGTATCAAGGAGGGAATATGGGAAACCCAACGCGCATTTAAAACAAGATACCGTAAGTTAACTAGCTTGAACAAATCTTCAAATCGATCACTATAATCAAACTGTGGGCATGACATTATCCTCATCAATCTAAACCTATGCAACGGTAGAATTTTCATGGAATCGCATATCAAAGAACGAGCAAGTGACATAAACGGCAATGCCTCAAGGGCTCTAGCCCGCCACGTGTTGTCTGGAATAACAACACGTCGTTGGTAGCTTAACTCTTGTGGAAGACTAAAGAAGCTCTCCTTTTCTGCTTCTCTCAAACAGAGGTCCCTTAACAGATCATGAATGCTGCAATACTTTATGTTTCCAGTAGACTCCAACCGCTGGACCGAAATCAAATTTCTGTTAATAAGTTCCTTTAAGTACTCCTCCGCAGTTTCTTCCCAACTTTTACCACTATTTGGTTTCAGAAATCCTTCCGCAACCCAGAGGTTAACGAGCTCCGAGACACGGATACTCCTGTCCTCGGAGAAAACTCCCGTATAAAGAAAACATGGTTTTAGATAAACGGGCAACTCAGAATAGCTTATGTGTAATAACTTTAAGCAATTCTCATCATCCTCCGAGTTCACAACCGAGTTCAAATTCTCTGCTATGTATTCCCAGTATTCTAGGGTGTGTTCCGACCTTGCAAGGAGCCCGCCCACCACAACAATCGACAAAGGAAGTCCTCGACAATTTTCTACAATAATCTCTCTCCCGATTTCTTCCAATTCAAGATTGGAGCACCCTTCTTCCCCAAACACAATTTTGGAAAACAAAATCCAACTATTTTCCTTATCCAAGAATCCCACCTTAAGAACATAATTAGAGTCACTCAAATGAAAATTTGATATCCTAGCAGTTAACACTATCCTACTACCATTTTGATTATCAGGAAAGTATTTCCTAAGTTGTTCCCACACTTTAATATCCCAAATATCATCCATTATAATCAAATACCTCCTGCCCCATAATCTTTGGTACAATTTATCTCCTAATTCATATTCATCCTCTTCATCTTCTTCCCTCAAATCCTCCCCTCCCTGTTTAAGAAGAAGTGCAAGAATTTCTCTGTTTCTATATTCTCGAGTAACGGTAACCCAACCACGAATATCGAAATTACGCACAATAATCGGATTTTGATAAACATTTTTAGCAAGAGTAGTCTTACCGATTCCAGCCATGCCAACAATCGGGATGATCCGGCGATCATTTTCCCCAATAAGCTTATCCATGATTTCGACTTTCAGATCATCAAATCCCACCATTGGATATTTCCCCATTGAAGCAGATCCTGATCTCGAGTTTCTCTGCAGCGGATCCTGAACTTTCTTCTTCTTTTCTTTAATGTTCATCATCTCTTCTTTGATTGAATCCATCTCGTGTATCACTCTCTGCAAATCAATCGGATAAATTCTTTTGCCGCGATTTACAGATCCAGTGTGGATTTGATCGAATATGTGGGACTCGATTACATCTTCTGCTGCATAAGCTGCATCTGCGATGCGCATCTCCAAGGGATTTACTTCTTTGCTGTACCCAAAATGCAGGGAGTAAGATTCAAGGAAATTTTGCAGGAAATTGAGAGATTCAGTGAGAGATTCAACCTGGGTTTCGTCAAGAAATATGGGAGGGCGGTGATGATTCTGGATCTGGTTTATACTGTACATGAGAGAAACTACAGCTGCATAAGCTGCCATCTTCAACTAATCTTTCAACGGAGTGTGAAAGAAAATCTTTCTAAGGTATGTGAAGGAGAGATTGAAGATAAAAAAACATACATTTATGAAGTGTCTTTTAATTTTATTCAATTCTGAAATAATTTAAAAATATAATTTTTATATAATGTATGAATGTGAAAGATTTTTTTTTACTGTCACACCAGGTCCTTCATCTTTGTCTGACTTAGGGGGTGTTTTAAAAAATTTATAAGTGATCGTAGTTATCTAGAATTGTGTGCAAAAGTAAGTTAAAGTGTTTTATTTCTCTTTTAGTAGTTTAAGGGTGTGTTTTGAAACACTTAAAACAGCTTTCAGAAGCACTTATTTTCAAAAGCATTGGGAGGGAGCTTTGAAAATAAATGCTTCTGGAAGCTGTTTTAAGTATTTTAAAATACACCCTAAATAAGCTCTCATAAGCTATAAATTATAAGTTTCAAAGAGGGTGCTTTTAGTAGCTTAGTAGCTTTTTTTTTAATTTTTAACTTTTTTTACAAACACAATCAAATTTTTTTTGAATTTTCTTACAAACACTATCAACTTCTACTATTAATCACTTTTCTCATAATCTCTAATTTTAATCACTTGTTTAAAATCATAAGTTTTTGCAAACACCCCCTTAATACATAGTAGAATAATACAGTTGGAAAAAATAATTAATGTTTTTAGTATATTAACTAGTACATTTAATCATATGAACTAAAACTATTCAACATATAAACCAATACATTCATTTTACCTTTGAGCATATGGATTAATATTATTCAAAATAGTAACTAATACTCCTACGTTTAACTATATGAACTAAACAAAACGAGACCAAAAACGAACAAAATAATTAATGATGAACTAAATAATAATGTAAGAAACAATTATTTCTGATTGTATCTCAATCAATAGTTCTAGTTCTATTAGAAAGTGAGTCTTGTAATAACTTGGAAAAAGCATGGCAAAAAGATCTCACCTTGTCATCAACATCAGTGAAAAAACAACCTCATAGCCCAAATATCTCAGATATCTACAAGAAACCAATAATTAAAAATTAAACAAATGCAATTCAATGGTAATATCACCACTTTGTAGCATATAAATATTTGACAGAGAAAAGTGATATATGCAAGTTGAAGAATGGAAATATCTTTCTGGTAGCCTTTATCTTTAACACAAAATATAGCAAGTTGTCTTGATATAGTCATGGCCATGTCAAACAACAATCAGTGTGAATTTATGGGGAGAAGCGAAAAAGAATAAGACAGGACAAAAGAAGAGCATACCGCGCCATTATGAGGCAACATCGACTCGCTGGCCAATCAACTAATTCCATTGTCGTCTTCTTTTGCTCTTCCAGTTCAGTTCGTCAACGATCTTCGCTCACACCGGACCGCGACCTCTTGACTTGCTAGTTGGAAATCAGGTGTACTATAGTTTCGACTTCCAGCGATATTACCGACTCAAGAGTCAAATCCATAGTTTGATTAGTCCCGAATCGGCTGGAATGTGCCATCTGGTTGGTGTCCAATCATTTCCCACTTGAAAAATAGGTAACAAATTTGAAATTATAAAATTGATGTTGAAAAAATTGGAATATTGCTATATCCAAGATACTTTTTACTATTTTTTAACTTTTAACTCTAATATGAGCTTATTTTAGAACACAAGTGTAATAGTGAGAAGCACTTATTTTTTAAATTGGTAAAATAAGTGCTTCTAGAGGTTCAAAACACCACCTTAATCTTCTTATACGTTGTTCCCAAGCAAAGATCTAACCTCACTTAAAGGCTTTCAAAGCATGAACAAAATACTAACCAAACTCAAAGTAATTCTGAATTCTTTTGCCACATTGTTGTAGAGTTGAAATTCCAGCCTTTTCTTCTCCATATCCTTTGGGATTAACTGAGAATTAGGGGATTGAAACTGAGGGCAAAGCTGTAAGCTTTACAGGAATTCTGTCTGCAAAATTTATTCCTCAAACCAAACCTATATAAATAAAACAGAAAAGGGTCAATTTGGACCCTCAACTTAATCAAATAAGCCCTCCAGCCTTCTTTTTTGCAATGTATTTACAGCAAAGGCCACAACGGATCCTCTCCCGTAATAAATTTATGGTAGAGATTTTGAAGAGTGAAATATATTTATATTTTTGGAAGAGGATAAAAAAAAAACAATAGAGTATTAAAATTTATACACTGTTGAATACATAAAGATTTTTTAAAACTTTTTAAAATCTATATTGAATATCTCATAATTTTTAAAGACTTTTGAAAATTCGATTGAATACCCTAGACTTTAAAAGTCTAAAAAAATCCTACGGACTTCACAATCAATACACCATCCTTAGTCTTGGTTTAAGAAACGTGGGTTTAGAAAAAAGGCGGCAATGGCCCGATCAAGGCGAATCTTAATCAGGCCCGCTGCGACTGGAAGCCCGAATGGGCCCATGACTTTTCTGCCCTTTTTAGCTTCTTTAATTAGGATATATATTCCTTATTTTACAACAATAGTGTGGAATAAAACACATACATTTATGAAGTGTCTTAATTTTATTCAATTTTGAAAAGGATAAAAGAACTTATCTACATCAAAAAACACTTTAATACTATGTTACCAAAACCTTATAGACCATACATTTCCACATCCTTATTACTAATATACCCAATTCTTTCACCAAAATTACCTATAACTCCATCCCACGTATTTATTTCATCACAATCTCCACCTCAAACCAGAAAGCAGATAATGTCTGATATATCTGCATCTGGTGCACCACTTTCATGCCCTTCTAAACATATCAAAAATCCCCACAACCCCATTTCAAAACCATTTCCAGACTTTGTTTCCAAAAGGAAGCACATATACAGATCCCATTGTTCATCACAAACACCACTCTCCCTATCCCATCACCATCTTTCTTCCTCAGCTGCATGATTGCATCTCTTTTCAATGGAGTTTCCACCGTTTCACATTCGAGATTGATCGAAAAGCTTGTTCTGATTGATATAGACCCTGCTACAGCAAAGCTGGGAATAGCTTTTCTTGGCCCATTTCTATCTGCATTTGGATTTCTCTTCATAGTGAGGATAGTTATGTCATGGTACCCTAAGCTTCCGGTCGGCGAGTTTCCATGCGTGATAGCGTATGCGCCGACTGAGCCGTTGCTGGTGCAGACAAGGAAGGTGATTCCACCCCTGGGTGGTGTTGATGTTACCCCTGTTGTTTGGTTTGGTTTGATCAGTTTTCTTAATGAAATATTGGTTGGTCCTCAGGGACTTCTTGTTCTGCTTTCTCAGCAGGTTTAGGATTCTTTTTTTCCTGTAATGAAATGAGTGAATTTGGTCTTTCTGTATGCTGTTATAAGATGAATGGTGTTTGATATATATTGTGGTGTGGATGGTTTTAACATTTTTGGAGACAGAGGAGGAGGGCTCGGTTGTAAGTGGGTCGTAATCGACTCGAATTTAAACGAATCGAGCAGCTACTCGACTAATTCTCGAGCTCGTATTTGAGCTTAGTAATACGAGGTTCATCAGGCTCACGAGCTTAGCAGAACTCACAAAGCTTTACCAATTTACCAATATAATAGATAAATTATTTAGGAATGTTCTCTAATTATTATTTAAGTTATTGAGGCGAGTTGAACTCGAGTAATTTTGAGTTTTTATCGAATCGAGCTCGAGTACAAAAGAATTGAGCTAATAGAAGCTTAACTCTACTCGGCTCGTTTCATTTACACTACCCTAATAGAAGCTTAGTGAAAAACATTTCTTTAGAATTCAACATAACATTGGACTAAAATTCAATTCTTTATACATGACAAAACACAAACACAATTCAACTAGAATGGAAAAATGAAACATGAGAAGATATTGGGCAGCATAGAGAGTCCAATTAGGGCGGGAAATGCTCGATATCCCTCGCGTATCTTATTCCACGAAGAAGACTCTTAGCAGTTTCCTTCTCCTGCAAACAGAATCAGTATAAAGTGAGAACTAATCTACCTTTTAATGGGTAAGATAATGAACCTGGTGATACAATTATACTAGTAAATGGTATAACTTGAATCTAAGAGGGCTTACAGGGCCAGTGTAGTCGAGCAGACGGTTACAATAAACCTCAGCTTCATCGAATCTTTTCTGAGTTTTGCAATGTTGGGCAAGAAACATCAGAGCCTCAACCATGTTTGGACCCTCCCTTTCTTCAGCTTCCATCCTGTCCAAATCTTTCTTGTAATAAAACGCAGCCTCTTCTGTACGTCCCAGTTCAGAATGAAGTTTTGCCAGCTGGTGCAGAGCAATAGCTTCCCTGTCATTGCAGTTTGCCGCTCGTTCATAGCATTTAATGGCTTCCTCCAGCATATGAAGTTGTTCGGTTTCATAACACTGAGCCATCGCAATCCACAACCGAGAATCACTTGGCTGTAAGAACACGGATTTCTTGAAGTAGTGAAGGGCGTAATAGGGCATTCCCATCATTTCGTAGGCTTGCCCTAACCCATACCAGGCCCGATAATCACACGGGCTTATATCTACAGCCCGTCTATACGCATCAATAGCTGCTGAGGTATTCTTCATCTCAACGTACTCATGACCCATTAAAGTCCATGCTGACAAATAATTCTTGTTCAATTTAAGAGCCCTTCTGAAATACACAACAGATTTTTCATGTTGGCCTTTCAAACTGTAGTAGTTCCCAATTATGCAGCAGGATTCGGGCCGGTATTTATCGGTTAAAAACACACGGTGGGCCAGATAACTCAAGGCGGAGAAACATTCCTTAGAATAGAGCACATTGGAATACATATCCATATCCTCAATCCTATATGGATCGTTTCTTAAAAGGTCTTCGAATATAACTTCTACTTCTTCAAACTCTCTGAGATTATACTGGGCTTTAGCAATTTGGGCTTGGATGTAATTACTACAGGCAAAAGTACCTTGTAGAGATTCATAGCGGCTCAGGGACTCGTTGTGCATACGGAGTTCTTGGTAAGCACTAGCATGAAAAAAGTCCTTCATCCAATGATTGTTAAGATTAAGGCTGCTTAATGCATCGAATGTGGTGCATAAAGATTGGAGTTCAGACCAAGCGCTCCAGTTCCAAGGGTAGCTATTGACAGACTCCACGAACACAGACCTTGCAAGCTTCTCGCTCCCTTTCTCCTTGAGGACAAGACCGTAAATGTAAAGACAAAAAGGGTCGATTGATCCATTTTTGCGAAGAGTTGACAATTCTCTTTCAAGAGACTGAAGTTCTTGATTTGTAGCAGCGCTCTTGCCTAAAGGTCCCTCAAGTTCTATCATTTCTTCTTCTTTTCGCTTTTCTCCAGCCTTCGGAGGAAAAAAAAGAGGTGAGGTTAGAAGAAATTAATTAGACCTAGCAAATATAATATGTGGAACTGGAAACAGTTAGACCTTCAGTTAAATGACACTGGCCCAAAATGATCAGAATCTGAATTTTGAAAAGTTGATGCTGTAATCCTTAATCACTAAACAGAAACTAGCCTATTACCTTTGTCCTTAAGCATAAAATTACAGTATTTTGTCCAGGCAACAAGCATACCATTTGTAACGATACTTTTCATTGAAATAAATGTACATTTTGGCAGATCATTTGAAAATAGCGTTGCCCGCCTCAAAAATGGACCTCCAGGAAGAGAAATTATCAAACTTACTGCCTTCAGGCTTAAGATTATCTTGGTGACAAAAATCACTACCCAAAACAGTTCCAAAACTAATTATCAGCAGCAGACGGTTTTAAAGACCTGATTTTTCCATGTTACTAACTCTTTCAATGAAGCTGTTGTAACCATGTACACTCAAAAGTAAAAAGAGAATATTATTGCGCATAACTTCATCATTTTTTAATCATAAAAAAGCAAGTTCAATAAAGAATTATTACACAGTATTTAAAACCTGTAACCCTGTCCTTGATGCAGCTCTCAGACTAGCAGATACAAAATAAATTTCCGAGAAGTTACATTCATTTGAACTAACTTCTTGTGAATCATACTGTATATTACCACCAGTAATTGTATGCAGTCAAGATAAAGTTATTTTTAGATAAATGAGATACATTCAGTTCAAATATTTCTCCGAAGAAAAATGTGAAAACAATTTGAAAGTAATGACAATTTTTTTTTTCCAAAGACGGTATTTAACGGTTACGAATCCACTATTCTCTCGCATTAGCTGTAACATATTTCTACTCCTAGACCAATAAAAAAGTTTCCAGTCGCAGGTATCCAACAATTAATTATATCATTAACTTCCAATAATATATTTGTCTTGGATAATCAGTCGAAACTTCAAAACAAATGACCACAGAACATTTATCTATCTTCTCCTTCAAAAAATGTGTGGTTGTTAAAGGTTTGATGATTCTCCTAACGATATAAAAATAGATCAAGTGGTTTTTCAACATGGCACCAAAATCATACTCTGAGTCCAAAATTATAAGAATTGATTATAGTGTCTTAATACGTACATTATCTATTCAATCACTGATCAGTGAGTTAACCTACAAATGGAGAAACCATAATACATTTACCACATACAAAGATAACAGACTTTCTCAAAGGAGTGATTTGTGTCCTTATACTGCAATTATGTTACAAAACACTTGAGACATGTAACTCTAGCTTACGTCTTGCAAAAACTTCTAAGGCGTCTCAAGTTGTCCCTTCTAATTTCAGATATTCCTAGTTGACACTTGATCGGGAAATCATGGTACGCTGACTCTTTCAAATCTAAATCAGATTTACCCTAAATTCTGAGACACAAAAGCTAAGCACCAAAAGAAATAACACTTCCACGCACCATCACAAGTCAATAAAATACAGGCATGTATCATGGAAGCTCACACTGTTGAATTTTAACATTATCTCCAAAAATAAGGTCAACAATTATGCTCCCAAAAGCTGTCATAGATGTGGCAAATTATTAATAGCATGCCAACAACATCTTGATTTTGGAAGTATTGTTCTTAAGGTTCCCATTTCTTGCAAATTCTTATTAACTCTAAATAAACCAATTCCTAGCTAACCATTTTTGTAACAGCAAATGACACTCATTAGGCCCTCCTGAATGGTGCAACACTTACTACATCAAATTTCCAGAGATTTGAAATTAATTGGTTGGATAAGTATGATTCACACTCACACACAGAGTAAACCAAAGCAAGTAAAACATAAAAAACCAGAAATCCATCAATGTAGTTTAGCAAAATGTAGAAAAAAACCAACCAAATAAAGCGAATAGAAGCGCAAGAACATGGGTATCTTGCTAGTCTGATCACGGAGCACATGAGCAGCCCTCCTGTACTCCTTACAGTCAAAATAAGTCTTGGCCAACAAATAAAAATCATTATCCATCAGATCGTAATCGAACTCCTCCACTCCCATCGCCGACGGCGTCGTCACATACGACACCCCATCGGAAGGGGTGGCGGAGGACTCGGCGGGGGTGCCGGTGAGGAAGCGGCGGCGGATGCTGGAGCTCCCGCGCTGGAATCGAGTGTGCGAAGGGGTGTGCTTTGAGGGGCCTTGCTCTATTCCAATCAATTGCTCCGCTGCCCTACACAGAGAACGAAATCTCGAAACTCAGAACCACAAAATTCAGGGGAATGCAGCAAAAATAGGGATGGGTTTTGAAGGGTTTTAGAAGTTTTACCATTTGGCGGCTGAATAGAGGCCGCGCTCGCTTAGATGGCGGACGGCGGTGCGAAGCTCCGTTCTGCAGGTTTCTTTGGAAGCGATTGTTGAATTTGTTGGAGCTCGTGAAACTCCCATTTTCGTTCCCACTCTCTCTCGGCTTCTTTCAAATTTTGATTTCTTTTTAAATAATGGGATGAAATTTTTAACTAGAGTGTTAACTTTAACTAGTGCTTAGTAGTATAATTTTTTTTTTTTTTTTGACAGATGCTTAGTAAAATAATTTTATTTCATCATATTGTTCGATTTTAGTTTTTTAAGTCATTTCATTGGTTATAGTCAAGGATGAAAATATCGCTATAGCAAGAAATATCGCAACCTTAATTTTACGGATATATCGATATCGCATATGGATATTGCAAAATTTTAAAAAAAAATGACGAAAATTATGTTAAAAAATTGAAAATTTGACATGAAATTTTACAGGTTATTAAAATCACAATAAAATGACATGTTTAAATAAAAAATATTAACAATAAATTATATAAATACTATCCATAAAAAAACTGTTGACAAATACATAATACAATACAAAATTACTAAAATTACATGTTAAAATATAATAAGTACCAAAGTGATGACCTATGAGGTTCAAAAATAGAAGACGGAATGTCATCTTTATCCAAACAATACTGATATCAACTCATCACATTAAAGTACTCATCGATATAATTATGCACATGTCATTTATATGTTTCTCTATCTCTTTCAACTGCTTCACCATAAATTGGATATTGTGTCATGACCCAAGTATTTTGTTGAAATGCATTTTGATCTTCATAAGACATTTGAGGAGGTGAGCGATGAAAAATATTTTGAGTATTCCAATCAAACCGTGAACTCGCATATGTGTAAGAAGCATGTGAATCTTGAGACATATCACTATGATCAATGGCCATACCCATGGTGCAATTAAATTTTTTTAAAAAAATATCGAAAATTGTAATAATATCGCGGTATTTCCCGATTTTTCGCGATATTTTGCAATATTATGCGATATTTTGCGATATTTACACTTTTCACGGTAAGAAAAAATTTACATGTGAAATCCATATCGCATAGTTAAAAAATGCGATATATTCGTGATATTTTCATCCCTGGTTATAGTATATCGTACCTCAGCAAAAAATTGACAAGTGTGTCGCGTTGCTTTTCTTGGTAGTTCTTTTATTTTTTGCATTTCTAAATATAAATTTTTGTTTTAAGATGTTCAAAATTTTAAATGAAGAAATATTCTGCATATTTTAATTTAATAAAATATAAAGTAGCTAATTTAAAATTAATATATATTGTTTAAAATTTCTTGTAATATGCAGGATTACGGACTAAACACGCCAGCAAACGTAAAGATCGTCAGCAACAAAGCTGAAGTTTTAGATTAGGAAATTTATTTTTAATTAATATTTTAGATATTTTTCAAAGTTCTTTATATTTTACCATTGCCTCAATCGCACAAATCACTCGTAATTATAAAATTATCTTAATTAATTAATTAATCAGTGAAGATATATGAGTCATTGTACATTCGTTCTTAATTTCTCCTTTAAATCCTAAAATATCTGTCACTTAAGATTGGGTGGAGTACGAAATATAATGAGATAAGCTACGATAAGTAATATTGTGGAGCACGAGATAAGGTATGAATAGGGGTGGAAGAAATACCGAAAATACCGGTATACCGCACTTACCGTACCGAAAAATATCAAATTTATAAAAATTTTCGGTATACCGAAATTTTCGGTACGGTATGGTGTCGTAACGAAAATTTCGGTACGGTAACGGTATATGAATATAGAAATTTTGGTATACCGCGGTATACCGAAATATTTCGGTATATCGAAAATATTTCGGTATACCGATACCGAAATATTTTCGATATACCGAAAATCTTGTGTTGAATTCATATTTTTTTTTCAAATAAATAATTATAATTATATTATGTATATATATATATTAACACAAAGTCACACAACTCACAAACCCTACACAATCTACACAATCCTGCTTCTCCTTCTCCCCCCTCCCCCTTGTTGTGGCCCCTTCTCTGCCATGGTTGTGGCCCCTCCTCTCCCCAGCCATTTGTGTGGCCGCTTTCCCCCCCCCCCATTTGTGGCCGCCGGCCCCCTTGCCTTGGCCTCCTCCCCCCCTCTGCCCGTGCCCCCCCCACTCCCATTCTCCCCGCCTCCCGGCTGCCTGTGGACCCTCCTCTCCCCCTCGCCCGTTGTGGCCCCACCTTCCCCCTCCCGCCTCCCCCCTTTGCCCGCCTCCCTCTGCCCGATCCCTCCCACCCCTTTTCCTGCCCCTCCCGGCTTGTTGTGGCCCCTCCTCTCCCTCTTGTAGTCCCCCCACCCTCCTAATTTGTGTATGATTTCATTTTCTATACTACCTTTTAGGCTTATAATTTAGGTTTTTTCTGTTTTTTTTTCAATTATTTATCATCTTTTCCGAATTGTGCAAATGAAAAGGGTATTGGCAGTTTTGTATAGAGGGACTTCGGATATGTGTTTCCAAAGTCTCCCACAAAGATTGCATATATTGAGTGTCTTTTAATATGTGTTGTGTTGAACTATTGAAACTTATTTTGTTGTGTTGGATTGGATTGTTGAAATTTATATTTTGTGTTAGACTGATGAGTGATGAATACTTAAATCTTATTCTGTGATCAAATATTTTTTTCATAAAAAATACAGGTTATTTAAAAAATAATTTCGACAGAAGCGGTATGTCGAAATTTTAAGACAAAAACGGTATTATCGGTATGCGAAATTTCGAAATTTCTAAGATTTAAACCAAGTATAACCGATAATTCGGTATGGTACTAAGTATATGTCTAAAAATTCGGTATGGTACGGTATATGTCTAAAATTGATGCAAGCACAAGATATCGAAATTATCGGATGCGGTATCGGTATCAATATTGACATACCGAAAATTTCGGTATACCGAAATTTTTCGTATGAGAACGGTATGATATTTTTTAAGATCGAAAATTTCAAAGATCTGAGAACGGTATGGCGAGAAAATTTTTTAGATGTATCATCGTCCAATCCCCCTAGGTATGAATATCATAATATAGTTGTTCTGTATGATATATTTAAAATTGTATAAATTTTAATAAAATTGTTTGGTAGGATATATAATGTTGGATAAAAGTATAAAAATTGTTGGATATATTTTATAAAAATTGTTGGATATATTTTATAAAAATTGTTGGATAAAAGTATAAAAGTATAAATGTTGGATATATAATTTCGGTATAAAAATTGTTTGGTAGGATATATAAAATTGTTCCTCTGTCTTGAACGAATAACACTAAATTACAGATACCTATTTATCATAATAGTGACACTCGAAGTAAAAGGCTCACGTGAATTTGAATTCACATGAAACTTACTATTTTTATTATTGTATTGTTTAGTTGATATTGTGAATGACTATCATTACACAGATGAAATCAAATTGTCTTTCTTTTTTACAGATGTTCTTATTGTCTGATCAAAAAATAAGAAATTTCAAAATTGAGAAAAATAAATTGGACATGTTCTTATTCTTCTGCAATTTTCTATAACTATTATATAATGATGATGATGATGATATTTTAATAATTCATTGAGACAATTAATTCCTTTGAATTTTCAACCGGCAATGGTTAACAAACAAAATATCATCTCAATCTCATACGCAATCCAACTTTTTATCCATCCCACTCTAGTAAACACAATCTTATTTAACAAACAACGGAGCACATTGGTTTGACTATTAATTAATAAAATTCCTTCCCTCAAAATCAAAACAAATTACAAACACTGTCACGACCCAATTTTCATAAAACTGTTAAGAGACCAAGTTAGTTAGATATAAACCACATAATCACCAGGATAAATTAAACAGACTTCTCCCATTTTGAACTAGCAACAGAAATAAATAACACAACTCAAGACTTTACGAATTATAAGTTTTCTTTTTATACAGGATACGAATTATAAGTTTACTTACACCCCAAATTGACTAAATAGGCCAGTTATCGTTCTAAAATTGGCAGCGGCGAACCTTAAACTCAAGACATTTTAAAATAAAATTCGCCCATTAGAATTTCACATAATTTGTCTCAATAAAAACTTTGACTCCACCTTATCTCAAAAGAACAACTCTCTTTCACTTTAACAACTTCCAAAATCTCAAGACCCATTATTCAAGCGATGGAACCAATTTTTGAAGTAATATAACTAGATGAGCCATCGAGGCGATCCACCAGCCCTCCACCGCACTCCGTTCTTAATCTGCAAAGTGTTAAGTAGATTGGGGAAGCAAACAACTAGCTCAGTGGCCCTTTGCCACAGTTAAATATCGCATGTAAATGAAATCATTAACTCACAAACATTCAAACTGAATTTTCATAAGTTTGTTGGCTATGCCAACCGTAGGTACGGTGGAGTTGCCTCCAAGGAGCTTTGCCCTTCTGGACCGTAGTCCCCGCAAATAAACATAGGTTCGTCGACGAATAACATAGTGAAATCGTGGGCAGTAAGATGCAGCAAGCAACAAGATCGCCACATGAACATTTAAAAGTGACAAAGCATTCCAATCAATTAGTAATAAGAAACCCCACCTTAGGACTTGATTATTCTTGCAAACGTAGTTGGGCTTAAAACAAGAGTTCCTCGTCACCTATCATAATTAAATATTGAGTCTCAGAATTATCACTAATAAAATAGTGAGTGTCTAATATATTTGTCACAAGATTAGATTAATAATTTACAAATACTACTCCAATACATACCTACTGTACCTGGCTATTTACATTAATTAAAGAGCATGATACCAGACTCAACTTAAACTTGCAAGCATTGTCTTAGAGTAATAGATTGCCTAATAGATGCATATACTTAGCCATTATTTTAAAACAATGTTAACATACTAATAGGTCCTGTTAATAATTACCAATTAAAGTAATAATCATAAGTATTAGGTCCAAAATGTCAAGATTAGGTCCAACAGGTGTCTGGCTTTTCATAAAACAAAAATAATAGATAGGATAATAACCTAACATATTATTTATGTATATTAAACAATAAATTAAATTATGCATTTTATTCTATATATTATATCCAACGGTAATAAATTTTAGGCGGTGTTACAAACACAATCCTAAAAATCCCCTAATTTCAAATGGTAAGTGCAAGAAATTAAAAGCACCATAAAAATGACAAAAAGCAAATCCAGCCACGTGATTAGTTAATCACCTCAGATTCCCTGCAATTCTGATCCCCATGCGATTTCCCACTGACACCCTTCCATAAACACACACCCCCACCTCACTCCAGGGCTAATTCAGTAAATCAACACCCTACAGGCGCGTCCCCCAATTCACCGTTGATGGAGTTTTAAACTCCCGCTTTATTTGCATGGCGGATTTTCAAACTTTCAAAATCCCTCTCAATTCACTGAAACCCTCGTCCCCCCGCCAACCTCAAAATACCCTTCTTAACGGTCTCTCCGCAGACACACACTGATACACCTTTTCGTGCGTGTTCTTCAGCTTCGTGAAATGGCTTTGCCTTCTACATTTGCCGCAGCTACGGATTCCGGATCTAAGGATTTGCCCTATTGCCGAAAACAGAAGTCTCTTGGGCTATTGTGCTCAAAGTAAGTGTTTTTTGAAGAACCCTTTTGTTAATTTTATGTATTCGTTGGTGTGTATTTTATGGTGATTTGATTTTGGATTTTTTTTAGTTTTTTGAGCTTGTACAATCGAGATGGAGTTGAGAAGGTTGGGCTCGACGATGCGGCCTCAAAATTAGGTGATTGATTAGTTTGATTTGTTTTGGGTTTATGTTTGTTCAATTTATAATTCTTATGGCTTGTTGTTAATTTTATGAATGGATTCGATTTGTAGGGGTGGAAAGGAGGCGGATCTATGACATAGTTAATGTTTTGGAGAGCGTTGGTGTAAGGGTTTAAAAAAAAATTGAGCTTTTTTTTTGGGGGTTTCTTGTAAAAATTAGGTTTTGAGATGTATGTTTGGTTTGAATTTTTTGATTGCAGATTCTTGCGAGGAAGGCGAAAAATCAGTATACTTGGAAAGGATTTGGGGCGATCCCTGAGGCTCTGGAAGCCCTAAAGGTAATTAATTATCTTTTTCATCCTGAATTTCTTTAGTAGCTGAAGGAATCGATTAAATTGAGTGCTTATTTGTTTATTAAATTTCCCCCTTTTGATCTTAAATTGATGTTGCAGAGAGAGGGTTTAAGGGAGAATGTGCCTGCACCTGATACAAGCTGCTCTGAGAAGGTAGGTTTCTGCAGATTTCCATTAACTCATTTCCTTTTCGATTTTAAAATTGAAATTGAAATGACTCTACTTATTATAACTGGTGATTGATTTCTTTTAACATGTGTTCTTTCGTCAGGTTTCAGATGATGAAGAAGATGAGATGTGTTCAGATATGAACAGCTTGAGCCAAAATGATAAATCAGAATCTTCTTCAGTTCCGAAACGTGACAGCAGGAAGGAGAAGTCACTTGGGCTTCTTACCCAGAATTTTGTTAAGCTATTCCTTTGCACAGATGTAAGTATAGATGAGATTATAAATTTGGTATATGATGTGATATTATTCAAAATTTATGTGCTTCACAACTGAGGAATGTACATTGTTTTCCTCTTCAGATGGAAATGATCTCTCTTGATGATGCTGCAAAGCTTTTGCTTGGGGATGGAAGGCACACATCGATGACTACAAGAAGTAATGCATCTGTATTTGGCTTCAATTACCTATCTAGATTGCTGAAATGAAACACATTTATTGACTCTAATTTTGTATAACTCTGCAGCAAAAGTCAGAAGACTCTATGACATTGCCAACGTCTTATCATCCATGAAATTTATCGAAAAGGTAATTTGTTATATCGAATGGTGCTCCAATTTTTAAATTGCACGTGATCTTGAATCTAACTTTCTTCTGATGATATGCAGACTCATCATCCCGACACAAGGAAACCTGCTTTTAGATGGTTGGGGCTGAATGGGAAACAAGATAACAGAAGTGCTGATTCTGTGATCGTAAGCGAGTCAAAGAAGAGGATGTTTGGGACTGATCTCACTAATACTAGTTCGAAGAGGTTTAAGGTGGATGATGATACTCTCCATGTCCTGAAGCCGCACAGTGTAGTGCGTGTTAAACAAGAGACTGAAAACGAGGATGAAAGAACAAGAATGGCTGCAAAGAGTTACGAGTTTGGCCCTTTTGCACCTGCAAATCCTCCCAAGGCAGGAGACTCTCAAGATGATAATGGAAAACAGGTTGTTGATTGGGAAAGTCTAGCCTCTACTTACAGACCACAATATCACAACCAAGGTACATTCTCTCAAGGCTAATTTGACTGTTTCTTTTACTCTCTATGGCATTTGTTCGGGCTTTACAAATGGCACACAATCAAGATTTAAACGAAACTGATTGATACAGGCTAACAGTATATGTATATCAGCTTATACATCCATTCCTCTAGTCTTGAATTCCACAGTGTTTCATGACGATTTGTCAAAACTAAACATCATTTTAGGGAAGGCCATAATAATAAGTTATCTTACAATTAGGGATGTTCTTCAGAAAAATTCAAATGATTTTCACTCATCAACTCTATGTATTTTCAAAAGGTAGGTAAGGGTAATGACTTAGTATATATTTGGCAAGCAACAACTTTTCTGTTCAATCTGGCTGCATTTCTTTCAAGACTTGCATTTCCAACTGAAATCTGCTCTTCAGGCTCCCTGATTGCCAATTTCTACATGTAGTTCTTGCAAATGTATGAACCCAATCAGCAAACAATAACCAGTTCCACCTCATTTTCAAATGTCCAAGCAAGCTGAGTGTTCACTGCAATAATATATATCTCTTTGGAGTCATTGAATCAATCTGACATATTACCGCATGTTCTCAAAACTCATCATAAAAATAAAAGGGATAATTAGAAATCATAGATGAAAACTATTGTAGTATGAACTTGCCCTGATACTATGGCAAGCTGAACTCTTTAGAAACTCATTTCTTGATTACTTTTGTGCAGCTCTGAAAGATCTGTTCTCACACTATGTTGAAGCATGGAAATCATGGTACTCTGAAGTTGCTGGGAAGAGCATACAACTCATGTCCTGAAGATGTCATTCTGTCACTGTTAATAATAGAGGCATTGAGCGATTCTAGTTTACTGTAGCCGATAGCTTGGTGATGAATGCATATTCTCAGTGCATCAATTTACATACCTTACAGGAAACCATAATTTGTAGTATTGTTTAATTTAGCTTCTTTGTTTCTCCTTTTTCTAAAACTTTCCCCTTTTACATATGTTTCTACATGATGTACATTTGCATCTTTAATCCCCTTTTCGCTTGGGATCAACGAAAACAGGAAGTTTTATATCCTTGAAATGCAGCACTTTCTTTGCCTGCCTGTATGTAAACTCTTGTTATCATGATACATGGTTTTCAATTTATAACAGCCATCCTTTACAATCCAATGACCATCAATGGAGTCTAAAGAGGTAGAAATCGATTGAACACTGGAATAAAATACCCTAAATTGCAGGTACATGTTGAATGTGGAGTAGCTATATTAACAGTGAGCTAAAAGTCTGAAAGTTACATCTTTGAACCAGGTAAAGTATTGTCAACATTACAACAATCCAAGCACGAAGTACTACTATGTTACAGCCCATAAAAGTTTCAGTGACAGCAAGAATGACAGTGAACGGGCTATTCGATGATTCTCCATGCCTTTTTTCCATTAGTAACTTGGGAGAAATATTGTAACCTGCTAAGCAAGAAACACAAATATTACCATAACAAAATTTGTTTATGGGAAATATGCAAATTAACCTGTACAAACAGGACAATGATAGACTGATACAAGATGAAGTATGAGATAGACTATGAATTTGATCATGTTTTGGTACTATGATGATATCTATAAATCTATATCATGTTAAGCTATGAAATTCAGTTTCCAAGATAATAATAGAATTTCTATATACTCGGTTTTCTACTGGAACTTCATAGGTGGTAAACTAGTTCCCACAATTGTGATATGAAGTATAAATTTACATATCAAATAGATACTTGCATGATGAACCTAAAAAATATTGATGAAGCAGTAGAGGGATTGATATTATCAAAACGGTATTCTGATATGTTAGAACAAAAGGAAGCACCTGATGTGCACAGATGATTCGTCTCCTTGCCAAAACTCGAAACGTTCTGGTAATCATACTTCTGAACATGGCAGAAACGAGATGACATTAAGGCTCCATTTGGATGGATGAACTTAGAAATCCATAGATTTTACACATAAATCATGCTTTCCAATGGATTTACAAATACTTAGACGTGAAAGTCTAGGGAAGAGAGTGAAGGGGAAGAGGGGGAAGGGGTAGAGATGAGGGGATTTCACAAATGACTAGGTTTTGATGAGGATTTAAAATCCCTCCATTTTAAACTAATTTCTCAAATCTAAGTATTTGTAAATCCATTGAGAGTGATGATTTGTGTGTAAAATTCATGGATTTCCAAATCCACCATCCAAATGGAGCCTAAGGGTTTGTGCGAATTATGGAGTAGAAAACAATAAATTATATAATCACAAATTATGGTTAATTGATGATTAGAGCGGTGTGCAGATTGACATTACTTTTG
Source organism: Stenogyne calaminthoides (assembly GCA_037126765.1). Taxonomy (NCBI): domain Eukaryota; kingdom Viridiplantae; phylum Streptophyta; class Magnoliopsida; order Lamiales; family Lamiaceae; genus Stenogyne; species Stenogyne calaminthoides. The sequence goes on from JBBCBC010000015.1 coordinate 1,076,691, forward strand.
CACATCTACAATCTCAAAAGCCAGTGTCCTGCAAGCAACACAATTTTGAAGAGAAATAGCAAGTTTGCACTTATTCTAGTTAAATAGACGAAATCACCTACCCCTCGGGGTACTTTTCCTCCAATTCTTTACATTGTTGATGAAGAAAATCGCGTCCAGGAACCACACAATAAGTATATAATGAGATTGAATTAATGGGCAGAATGTATACCTGATTGCTAACAGCAGGAGCAATCTGAATTTCCCGTGGACGACTGCAGAAGTACTCCTCAGACTCTTCTTCTGAAACTTTCTCCACGAATCCTTCCACTCTTATCTGCAAAAGTAAAGAATTGTCAAGAACAACATTAACTGGCACATCATGGTAAACTCATAAAAGAAGACATATCATGCATATGTTGCATTAACATGTGAATGGACAAGAATCTCTATCATCAAGCATAAAAAAGAAGTCCATTTCTTATATTCAATGACATTTTCCTAATCGAATAACATATAAGCACACCTGACAACCTTTTATCGTAAGATATAAAAGTAGAACAGAAATAACTATTGCCTGGCGGTTTAAGGCGTTCCAGTAGAAAAGAAGTGCTGCATGAGGATTTTCAGATATTTCACGCCCTTTTCGACTTCCATAGTTACTGCACCTGAAAAAATTTCATAGAGGAATATTAGTTATACAAAGTATATAGATGCTTGAATGCTTTTAGTCATTTTTTTCTGGAATAATCGGGTAATCTTTCCTATCCCCATTCTAAGTGAAAAATGTTTAGGGAAAGTTTAAAAGACTAACCAGACAAATCCTCCCTTGTCAACCTTCTTTAGTAAGACCATTCGCGAGGAACTGCAGGAGCAACATGCATTGTATATAGTAAATACTAAATAGAGATCATACATGATGCAAAGAAACAAGAAAAGCATTAAACAATTATATTTTTTTAAAATGTTAATTTTCTTTAAAGATACATCATTGCAAATTTGGTATCCACAGCAGAAAAAGAACCCGTAGTTTGTTTTCCTTGGAGAACTTATCTTTAAGATTGTGCAAACTTATGCATACGACTTTATCCTCAATGTTGAATTTCGAAGCACGCCAGTATAGTAAACTTAATATTCAGTAATCAAAAGGAAATGGGAATCCTTCAAATGTAGTTTAATTACTTCAGTTTAGTCCAACTGTTGTTTTTGGTAAAGAAGGAAAGCAAAAGGGACGAGACATACGGTTTACCATCTTTGCTGGCAGTTGACAAGGACATAATTTTTGGTTCCTTCAAACCTGCTTCCATGGCGTCGTCTAACCACTTCTGGAACTGTAATTTAAACAATGTCCACATTGCATTACATTAGCAACTGTAATAAACTCACTCATTTCCTAAAGATCTAACAAAAAATACAACTGCCAAAGTTCAGCACCTGAGCAAAAGGATTATCCTCCACGCTCTTCTCAACCAACTTTTGAGAAACCGGATTCTCTATGTTAATTCGAGTTGGCTTTCCAATTTCAACACACATAGAAGTGGCAGGATAAGGTGGAAGTTGTAGCTTATATTTGCTAATAATAGAAGGATGTATAAATCTTCCACCCAAGAAGTGATAAGGACCAACAAATCTTTTAGCACAAAGCTTCGGAGCTGTTAAAGAAACCTACATATAATATAAGGTGCTTAAGCTTCATTCTGCTCAAAGTGGATGAATATTTTGCAGTGCATTCTGATTACGAGCAACTATAAAAATATCGAAAAGATCATCAATAGAAAAAAGAAGAACTTTACAAGCATGTCAGGTTTAATGCCTTTGCCACTTATATCACCATCTTCCACATGCCAACCAGAAGGAATATCCACCGAAACAATTACAGGATACTTCTGATGTCCCTGAAAATGCTCTCCGAAAGACGAGATGCTATGGATCAGATCATCAAACGACGGCGGCCTAGGATTCCCTATCAGAGTGGTAGATATGCCCCATGATCAGATATAAGAATCGATAAGCGGTAAAAAATCAGTATGTACATGTGTTGGGATGGTTACTCTTTTATACCGTAGTACCGTACCTAAAATTTTGGTATGTAAAGTTTCATACTGATACCATATAGAAGCTATGGGTGTATACCGAAGTTCGGTATGAAAAATACTTACCATTACCAGAACAAAATCTTCATATACCGAATTTTTGGACGCTATCGGTATATACCCTTACATACATAAATTTTCATATACCATTTTAGGATATTGGTCTGCATTTTGAAATGGTATACATGTTTTTCACTGAAATACCAAAAAATTTTAATGTACTTACTGTTTTCGTACCGAAACTCGGTGTTATAGTTACTGTTCTCGTACCGAAACCCGGTATACCGAGTATACCAAAAAAATCAGTATTTTCGGTTCGTTAAGGGTGGTATACCGGTGTACTGAAAATAAAAGTTACCCTGGAAAGAAAAGCCGAATATCGCATCCACTATAATGTTGAAGTTTAGCAACTGCTCAGAAAGGCTTTCCACGGAAAGGAATGGAACTGATAATGACTCAAGCTATAAGAGTAATGATGAATAAGCATTTGGAGTAATATGGGTAAAGTTAGGGACCTGGAACTTGATAAACTAAATACCTGAGTGACAAGACCCTCATAAACGGGTTTAGGAGTACGTTTGGGATAATAAATGCATGGCTTATATCCGAAGTGATGCAAATGACGAGCAGCGACAAGGCCATCACCACCATTATTTCCAGGACCACACACTATAAGTACACTCTTGTATTTGCTTGGATCATAGACTTGTCGTAAATTGGAAAAACATACTGATAATCTGCATTATTGCAACATCTTGGCTGTTGGTTTACCGTTTACGAGAGGGACACTGACAAAATTAATGCCAAAAAATACCGTGTGAATCAGGTGACAATCTTTTTTTTAACTTGACTATTATTTTAACACTGGAATCCACTAAGATAACTCCATTCTGCCTGACACTGGTTAATGTTTCAAATGTAAGGCTATTTTTCCATCGTTAGCATTTGAACTGGAGAGTCACTGGCAACATCATTAGACTTGTTTCACTCTTATCTAGGTATACTTAAAATTGGTTGTAGTTTGGATCAGTGTAATCAAATGCCAACAGAATGAGAAAATCACGAGACATCCATTGGATCACTACACTATGAACAAATCATTTAAGGACAACATGTTCAAGCCTCTACGCATTCGAGATATAATCTTTGAAAAGTAATCTCACATTTCAACATCATCAACAGAAGGAAAAAAATTTACACGAAAAACAAACATCCCTCGTGAATTTTATATCATACTTGATGAAGAGAAACAAGGGTAACAAAGATATGTAAACATCTGCCAGCATAAAGATAAAAAGGACCCTGAACTATCTAGAGAAACCTATCCCACGAATATGATAAAATTCTTGCTCAATCCCACCGTATTAAAACATGAGACTAAAGTTGCTATAAGCAAAGTTTAATCTCCCCAAAAGTGAAAGAATTTGACAACCCACTGCTATCATTGAATTAATATCTCCAGAGTGGCTTATCAATATATGCAAATGCTCTCAAATTAACATGTTTTTTTTTCCTAATCCGAAGTCTTCGCCTCAGACTTATCATGAGTTAAAACATGACTGAAACTCGAAAGTCACGAAAGTAATTTAGAATACTACTCCCTCCGTCCCGCACTTGTCTTATTTGGACGTCCCAACATTACTTGAACATTCCCAAAATGAAAACAAACACAATATTAATACACTCACAACACCCTTATTTTATTCCACTAAAACCCACTTTGCTTGGTTTGCGTGTCATTTTCCGTGTTCAAGTCCTTATGGGACGGAGGGAGTACATAGGTCCCTCCAAGTCCACACCTTTTGAAACAAATTTATAAATTATGATTATGGAAAGAAGGGAGCAAAACCTGGATAAAGATAACTATTAAGCAAGCAACAAAATGTTAAAAATCACGGGTTCCATCAATGTTACTAAATTATTTCTAAAATTCATTGTTCATTCACTCCATGAAGGAGTAAAATTTATAGAAGCAGAGCAAATAATATACCAAAATTTATATAAAAAAAAACACTTACCTCAGCTATTGCGGATGCAACACTTAAACCAGCCAGTTCCTGCAGATTAATTTCCACAAAGAGCAAACATAATTCAGAAAAATCAAATAGTTCCATCTTTAAACACCCCATTTATGAATTAAATAAAAAACACTAAAGTCTTGAAAAACAGAATTTCTGCTACTAATTTAGTATCAAACAAACCATGAGCTGATCGGTGCTGAAACCAATTTGGCCCATTAGCAATTCATCAATCTCAACAGCTTGTTGATGCGTGAGATAGGATATAGATTCTTGGATTGGTCCTCCATTTTTTCTTCAACTTGCTCCAAAATTTGAGTTTCAAATTACTGGCGATGAAGCACCAATTTACTATATATAGTGTGCGTGTGCAAGACGAGAGAGGTGTTGTTAAAAGAAGAAGAGAATTGTGAAGTGGATTCTGACAAAAGTTGGTGAGTTTAGCCGTTTACATACTTATATCTTGCAAATATCGGTCTTATTAATGTTCTTTACGGAAAAAAAAAATAGGTGAATATACGAGAATAATATAATCAAGGATATTATCGGTTTTTAGCCTTTCTTTTAAAGTTGCATTATTGGAAGATTACAAATACTCCCTCCGTCCCTCCCCCGAAAACATCTACTTATTAACTTTTCGATCGCCAACTTTTTTGTCGCAGAGATTAAGAAAACTTATTTTATGGGGAGAGGTAGAAAGGACAATAAGTGCGTATTGTAAAATTATAAGTTGAGAAAAATATGTCCATTTTTTGTGTGTGCAAAATTTTATAGGACAGATTAAAAAAAGAAAGTGTATTAAATTTTCTGGACGAAAGGGAGTATCATTTTGTATAATTTCCTTAGTCAGTAGTCACGACTAATTTTTCCCCTTTAGTTAAAATAAAAAATCAGATGCATGCATGTTGGAAATAAAATGTTTTCGATTACGATTTAGACTAAGCAATTACTCCCTCCATCCCAAAGAAACGTGCACGTTTACTGTTTTCACGTGTTTTTGCGAGCGAATTTTTTATTAGTATTTAAAATAATAAAAATAATTTTTAAAGATGCATGCAATAGATGAGAGGTAGATCTATAATACATTTCTTTAAAAATTACTTTATCATTTGAAATACTAATAAACAACTCGCTCACAAAAACTCGATGTTGTGTTCAATATAATTATTCAGCATTAATCGAACACGTAAGAGAGACACGTGTAATATTTATTAAAATAATCATGCCTGATGGACAAGTGTGCTCGTCGCTCGCCGACCAACCAAAGTTTCTCAACTAGGCTACCGAGCAAATAGGTGAAAGAAGGAATCAAATGAGCTTAAGTCAAAAGGACTCGACAAATATGGACTCGACAAATTTAAATGCTCGAGACCATCCCGAGGGGTCAAGATGTCCGCTTTCAGAGATCCTCAAGATAATCGTGGGTTCGGAATCCCGAAGAAGACATTTTCACATCCCGAAAAAAACATTATAATTCCGACCTAAAAATCATGGTTAAAGGGCGAACAAAGCATCCAAGTAGAGCAAAAGGTTGATTTGGACGACCAAAAAGAGTGTCACAAGCAAGCGTAAAGATCAAAGAAGACGGTTGGGAGTTAATATTAAAATTCAGATGACCAAGTCTCCAAATCATGCTTTACAACCAATTTCATGCTTTTAAAATAAATGGAAGAAAAAACAACAAGAGAGCGGGTTACTGTAAAGATTTCCCAAAAAAATACATTAAAATGATCATTCATGCATACTAAAAAAAACCAAAGACTCGGATATCGGTTCTCCAAATCATCTTCATCCATAATGATTCATCTTCATAAGATGTATCAAATATTATGCGTGTAAAACTCGCAATACTACATCCCCGGGAAAATGCGCCCCGAATATTCGATTTAACCGGGTCAACAAATACTTCTCATTTACGGTTTATTTTACACGTGCATGTTTTTGTTTGTGAGTCGTTGCGAATTAGCCACATAATATTCTCCAAATAAAACGACTCGCGACAATTGGTATTTAGAAGGAGGTACCAAAAAACCAACCCATACACAAACCCTTAGTTAGCCAAGGCGAAAAAAAAAATATAATGCCTCAATCTAGGAATACATAAAAGAGGTCGGGACAAAGTCGACCTCATGAAAAAAAAGAGGCTCGGGGCCGACCTCACAAAGATCGGACAATGGAGACTATCAATCTTGAGGATATTGCCATGAATCCGGCCACAACAAAGGCCATCACTTTCTTGCCGCGAGAAACCTGAAAGAAAGGGCGTAAAAAAGTTGGCCAAGTTAAAAACTTCGAGAAGATGAGAACAAATTTGATACAATAGCGAGCAAGTTAAAAAGAAAATCGCCAAGCGGGCCAATAAAAAATGGATGATACGTCGATGATTTAAGAAACGGCCTCGCGGTCCGCACCATCGGCGTTTGGACGTTTTCACGCCAAAGACCGAATCGGCAATAATAGAGAAGGAACAACTAATAAACATGCCCGCTTCATGCGGATCCTCATGATCATCCTAAGAAAAAATCGGCGGAACAAAATTGTCTATTCACCATCGATTGGGTAGTCAACACAAAACTTGGAAAGGGACCGCCTCATCACGAGCATGACCCATTGGGTCCTTGATGGGAAATAGCCCCGATTTCGTTCCACAAAATTTGGCGGAATGCAAAAGCCATCGAGGGTTTACCGCCGCGACCAAAAGGCCACCCTCGGCGAGCATAATAACTATCACCGGCGATCATGGCGGTCGAAATAAAGACCCCACCACCGGTCCCCTATGTTCGATCGTTGACCCACATGTCCATCTCGGCAAATATTCGGGATTTTATGATTGAATGGGTGCCACATACGCAACCTTGATCGATCAATGAATTGGGCGTCGGGCACATAGATGGTTCTCTAATTTGTCCGCTGCGTCCATCACATCTTTTCCAATTGTTAACGATTTTTTTTCTGATCGAGCATATATCGAAAGATTTGATAAATGTAGTTGAAGAGGATGCCAAGATCCTCGGTGGTCGGGGGCCCGACTCTCTAAACTTGACATGTGGAATATGCATCAAGATCGCCGAACACATATTCGAATTCAGGAAATGAAAAAACAAAAATCATAGCCATGCAAGATTTGCTCACCCAATCACGATTGGGTCGGGAACCTACAACTAAGAAAGTTTTTGGGAAGAAAGTGATGAATGAAGGGGTACAAACCCCCGTGCTCTTTCAAACCATTGAAGAAAGAAATAAACGAAGTAATTTAATCAAGGAAACAATTTTCAATCAAATCAAGGATCGGGGGATATGTTGGATAGGCCGAGAAGAATCATAATGGACAACATCTTAATGCTTCCAAATATTGTAACTATCACGAGTACATCGGACACAATATGAAGATTGTCGCGATTTGCGGACAACTTTGGAAGCTATATGAAGATAATCGTCTTACCCAATTCCTTGAAAAAAAAATGGAAGATCGAAGGGGTAAACGTATTAACAAACATCTAACAAATGATCAAGAATTTATTTTTTTGGGAAGAGGTCGAGAAAGTCAAGAGATTCACATGATACGCCCCGAATATGGTCGGTGGGTGGATGTTACCAGCACCAACATTATCGAAGAGGCGTAAAAAGATGGAGATGCGTGCCATGCAAAGCATTCATGTGAAGGTGGCGAAAGCACAATGCCACCCTCTCACCAAATCATGTTTTTGAAGCGATATTACTCCCCACAATGACTCCTTAACCCTTTCGTCTCGCCGGGTTGAAGGTGCACCGCCTCTGGTTGATCTGGAGACATATGCGAACATTTTGTTCGTCAACACCCTTCACCAAATGGAAAACAAGTTGGAGACTTGAGCAATTATATTGAACCATGTGATCATACCATAATGGGTTTTGGGGAATCAGTGGAACCCTATGATATGATTAGGTTAGAGTCGAGTTAGAATCAACTCTAAAACCCGGGAGATCCGGCGAACTAGAATGCTAGATTTTGTAATCGTTGATCTACTTATAATGGGTTTCTAGGTCGCCCGTTTATTTGAGAATTTAAAGCGGCTGTTTCTACTTATTATTACTTGTGTCAGTTTCCAACACAAGATGGAATTAGTGTAAAAGGAGATCGAGATTGTTTGCTATCATGTGCACCTAAAAACATAATATCGTTAACATGAAGGAGCAAACATGGGAGATCGGTGAGTCAAAAACGAAGCAAATATGTCGCCAAAATATCTTTTGACGAACACAAATTTGACGAGCAAACCTGACTCCAAGCGAACACGAATCGCGCGAAACACACAATCTGGAAAGGCAACTCATGTCCTAGATCTAATGAATATTGATCCGCTAAGCGAGCAAACGGACCTAAAACCTCGCATAGGTTTGAACCCATGGAGGTTGATGGCGAACACCGGGGTCGGTTTGAGCAAACACTGTTGAACAACTGGAGTCCATCAATATCGACCCGAACAAACCTGAGTTAGAAGTGTCCATTGGATCAGAATTACCTGAACCAATCCGAACATAAATCATTGCTTATCTTCAAGCAAAAACGAGGACATGGTTGGTATTGATCCAAAATATGCATGACACTCCCTCAACCTCGATCCAACACAAACTCCAGTTATCCAGAAGCGAAGAAAGTTCAATCAGGAGAAATATGCGACAATGAATAGTGAAATCAAAAAGTTGCTCGACTTTAAACTGATTCGAGAGGTAAAATGCCCAAGATGGCTTACGAACCGTGCAATTTTCGCAAGTCCAATGGATCTTGGAGACTATGTATTGATTTCATCGATTTAAACAAGGCATGCCCGAAAAGATAATTTCGATTATCGATTATTTGGTCGATAATTTGAGCTCAAGACTTTCATGGATGCATTCACCGGTTATCACCAAATACCCATGCATCCGGACGATCAAAAGAATATAGATTGAAAAAGAATATGTCTTGGTGGCAACTCATGCCATTCGGATTAAAGAATCCAATTGCAACATATCATCGTTTAGTGAACAAAATGTTAAACCCGAACACATCGGCCTAACAATTGAGGTATATATTGATGATATGGTAAAAGAGCGAACACAAGGAAGACCACATCACCCACCTCGTACAAACGTTTGATATACTCGGGGAGTACAACATGAAGCTAAATCCGAAAAATGCATTTTGGGGTTCACTCAGAAAATTCCTCGGACATAAATTCGGTCGGCGGGGGGAAAAGCGAACCCATCAAAAATTCAAGCCATCTTGAAATGTGAAAAGAGGTTCAAAAGTTAGGCGAGACTCCGGTTTATATCGTTGCAAACCTTTCTTTGATGCATTAAAGAAGGGGAAATTCAATGGACCGAGCATTGCCAAAATGCATTGAATCATTCATTACTTGCAGATACTCAAACACTATCTAATCCCCGGACGAACAACTCTATTTGTAAAAATTTGATTTACTATGTAAGCCAAGTGCTATCATTGAACTTTTTTTTTAATTAAGTCCTCGACCCGAATCTCGGCAGACATTACTCAAGTGGGCGGTGGAGTTAACATTTGGCATTATAAACAACAAATGACCAATTTCTCGAGTTCGAAAAACTATCGACCAACCATGGCATATTATGTTGATGGCTCATCAATAAGTTCGAAGGCGTAGTTCTCATCAGCCCAACAGGACAAACATTCACAACAACCCATCCGTTTTTGATTTCCTAAAAAAAAGATGGATAATGGGAATTCAAAGGTCGATGATCTACATCGATTCTCGATAATCGTTTATCAAGTAATACGAGGCGAGCGAGATGGCACAATATCAACAAAAGTTGCTCGAGCATTTCGAACAAGTTTTCATAGAACAATTATCACGATTGGGTAATCGATGCTGGCGCAAGCAGAAGGAGTGACAAACACAAACCCGACATTGTGGTCGTCACAACTTGTTCGCCGCCAATGCCTCAAGTTATGAGGAAACTTGGATGACTCAATCTGAGTTACTTTCAAAAGGACTTCTCCCACGAGAATAAGGCCAAGTTACTTTCGCCTCAGATTACAATTTGCTCGTTATACTATCATAGAGGCGAGCATTTGTACAAAAAAAGCTTCTAAAAACGGAACAAATCCATGATGGAGTATCGCGGAAATCAAACATAAAATAATCGGATAAGATTATTATTGGCCAACCCTCAAAAAAAGACTGGCTTCAGCGTATGCTTTCGTGGCGTGCCACAAGTGCAGTACATGCCCCACTTATTAATAGCCCCCGAAGAAATTGTGGGTTTATAGCTATGGCCATTTTGCTAAATGGGGATCGAAATTCCTTTGAGTAAAATATGTTGTGGTTACCGTTGATTACTATACTAAATGGGTAGAAGCCGAAGCCATTGTCAAATTACCCGAACAAGGAATGTGGAACCGTTTGGAAAAATATCATTTGTCGTTTTGGGCTTCAATCATTCCGATAACGCAAAAAAGCATTCGATGGAAGTGAAAAAATTGTGCTCATTTGGGGCATAAAAACATTACTCAACTCCAGATATTATCGATCAAACGGACAAGTTGAAGCCGTTAATAAAATTATCAACATACCCTCAAGGCGGACTTGATAATTCAAGGAGAGGATGAAGAGTTGCACGAAATATTATGGGCCTATCGAACAACTTTGAGAACATCAAGCTGCGGAGAGACCCTGTTTGCCTTGGCAATTATACCATAAAAATCAAGATTCCAAGTCATCGAACAATGACTTTTGGAGAATCAAACTTGTTGGAAGAAAAAAGTGCCATGTACAAAAAAAGAGAAAGTTCTACAACTCCAAAGTTCGAACACGCAGGTTCAATGTGGGCGAATTTGGTTTTAAGACGAAACAACGGGGGTATCAAGTGGTGTGTTAAAGCATGGGAAGGTCAATTCGATTTCTGAAACGTTTGCTATTGGGGCATATGACTTGGAAACTGAATGGAGTCCCATTGTCCTACTTCGTGGAATTATAGTATAACCGCCGAAAAAATCGACCCACACAATTTTCGAAATGATCAACGAACAAAGTCGACACCTAATTTGAAAGCAAGGTTGACTAACATAATCGTCCACACATCAAAGCGAGCATAGTTGGCCAAACATAATTGCCGATGAAAAACGAACACAAATGGCGAATATAATCACCATTCAAACTAAGACGAAAGTAGGACAATCTCGAAGAAGAACATATTATGTTTACACATATCTTCAGAAAGAAATGCAAAAGACTATCGAAAAGACGTAAGATACAAAAGTTGATGATGAAGATACGCGTGTCATAACGAGTTGACAAGTGGTGGCAACCAAGAAAGGGATGAAATGAACATAAAATAACTGCGCCTAAAGCTTGGGATAGTTCTATAAATAGAGGCATATTGATAGTCAAAAAAAGAAGAGAAAAACAGATGAAAGGAAAAAAGAAAAATACAAGAAAGTTGGTTTAAAGATGACTCAGACGAAGAATCCAAACATTATATTCTCCAATCGAGCATCCGCCCCAAGATTTATACATTCCTGTTGAATTCCGGACTCAAGATTTCCTTAAATTTTGCATCCCCAAAATCTCCTCGAAGGAGGGATGTCATAATTCTGAGAAAAATGCAAGGCATCTGGAAAGGTGTGAGAATGGTGAAATTTGAAAATTTTCCATCTGGCGCCACATAAAAAGATAATCCCTTGTCGGGGAGGGACAAAAGCTTTTTTGCTTCTTGAGCATGTTTAAATAAAAAGCCACATTTGTCAACATCAATTTGTTGTTCCAGGTCTACTCAAGACAAGGTTTAAATTTGATGTCAAGTTGTGTAATAGATAGTCTTCTTCAAATGTAAAGGTTGTAATAGAATTCTAAGCCAGGGCGGCCCTAACAAAGATGAACGAGCCCAAGTCTATGCTCATGCTTAAACGAGTTCATACTCGATTCCAAAGAAAAAAAAGAAATGGGTACACACGATGAAAAAAGGCAATTCATTTACAGAGACAACGGGTGATGAGTCGGGTCGCAGCCTAAAATAAGATGGCCCTAAGACGAAGTGATCGCACCTAAATAAGACGATAACCCAAGAAAGGGGGTTCATAAAGTAACCCATCTCGTTGCACCTAAATAAGATGATCAACCGATTGCAACGTCAATAAGACAATCAAAAACGAAAAAAGTCAGGAGCGGGCATAGGCAAACCCAATGTTCGAATTCATTCAGAAGAAAAGGGGCAAGAACTAGAAAACAACAAAGCGAACAGAAAGCAACAAAGCGAACAGAAAGCAAACATCAACAACACAAATATCAATCATTCATCAACGACATTCATCCTCAAGCGATCGGGTTAGAGAAAGGATTCAATAATATGCAATTCAACCATTCGGTTTCAAAAGTGTTCGAACAAAAGAGAAGAAATCCAAAAATTATACAAGTTCAGAAGATGTTGTTCGAGCAAAAAAATGAAGAAGACAAAAAGTACACAACATATGTTCGGCAAAACCAAAATTATACTAAGGAGCAAATTCATAATTGGGGGTGGACGAAAGAGAAATGTCGAACAAATCATGCTTTCGGCCCAAAGAACAACTCCTTCAAGATGGTGGTACAATATGCTCGCCAGAGGTACATTCCCGCTTTCGGTCAGGATGTCCCTTTGCTCCAAGACCGATCGAATTCGATTCGGAGATTTTGGCAAGAACACCCGGTATTCACGTCCGAACCATCTTCCTCATCCAGGATAGGATCATCAACTTCGATCCCTTCAGGAAGAATGGAGAAATCACAGATCTTTCAAATCGACATTGGAAGGTTGCGATCCCGGTGGGTTATCGAAAAACAAACATATGGTATAATATGTAGGAGAAGTTGGACATGGAATCGTTTAACTTTGAAAGTGTTGGTCTCAAAGAATGATGCGAAGCCACGTTCCTCTCACTTTCCAATTTGAGTCTACGGCTCAACATTCATCTCCTCCCGAGCTCTTTATATCGACCACCTCCTCCCCGAGAGTGATTTAGTTCATCTTTTGCTGGCCGAATGGCGAGCATTTTCTTGAGCTTGGCGGGGAGCATCGGCTTCTTGTAGGAAAAAAACTATGTTCTTTTCACATTTTCTTGAAATTTATCGACGAGAAATAGTTGGCATGAAGGTTGGCGGATCAAAGATAAACTTTCTCAAGGGCGACCATAGAACCAAGCGAGTTGCATGTTTTGAGGAGTGGGACCCGTGGTAGACTCTTCCGGATCAATAGTCCATGCTCGAATAGTGGGTTGACACGCTTTTAAACATGCTCGGGAAGAACCTTCTTTTAAGTAGTTTTTCAAATTGGGCATCAAAACAACCTACATATGAGCAAATAAATAAAGTAAAGCGAACAAAATGTACCTGTTCTTGACGAGGCGGATCCCATCCAAGAATGATTTATCCTCGGGGACCGGCTCGGGGTTCAAAAGGAATGGAAGATGAGCCAACCTCCATTTCAATGTATTAATAAAATAATAAGGCCTTTCAGCTTGTTCGCTTGGCCCTCGCCGCCAGTTTCCATTCTCCTGAAGAAGGTGAGTCCTATCTTTCGGCTCGCCTCGCCGCTTCTCCTATGTTTGTTATTTGAGCCTCCCGCCGGCAGAATTCTAGCGAGCTCTTGGGGTTTTTTTTTCTTGAGTTTCACGGTCGCGGCCACAACATGGAAAGCTATAAGCCAAAACATTTCATTATCTGAAAAAAAGAGAAAAAGCGAGCAAAATGTATAAAACATATGCAAATGCAAAAAAGCAATCCTTATCGCCATTTGGTGAGGGGGCACGAACAAGCCTCCTTTCTTCCTTTCGGTGGTATTCGTGGTCCTCACAGATCGTTCCAGCGAGACTCGAGATCAATTTGCCAAATATTTGCTAAAAAATAGCCGTCGTTGGTCTCCTTGTCCGTCAGATTTGGAATTTCGAAATAAAAAGTAAGTTAAAATCGGTTCAAATTGAAGAACGAAGACACAAAAGTACTTATTGCGATAAACCCCAAAGTCATTAGGGATGTCTAAACGAGCATTTGTTCGCTTGGAAGTTCGGGGCTCTTCCAAACCTAACCAAAATTTCTCCTTCCAATCGATTTTGTTCGGCACGTCCTCAATGATCTTGCATTTGGCACGCATGAACAACCATCCATGTTCGGTATCAAATGCACCAATCGAGCAAGTTCGAGATCACGGAGGGATAATATCTAGGCTTCATTTTGCGAACAAAGTGAAGCTCATGATCATATGCCACCCGCTAAACCAGTGATGATGGTGATATTCCACTCCACGAGCAAACAAGTGATAGCGGGTGAAGGGGGGAATCGAAGTCGGCTTCCATCGTGTCCAAATTATTGCTCTTTCATCATCAGCCCCCGCGCCGAAAAAAAAGACATTAATTTCATGCAACTAAGCGAGCATATCTACATCAATTATGATGGTACTCACTTTCAACCCTAGTCCATGAGGTTGCTCGGGCCAATCAAAACTATAACAAACATTATACTCGTTATATGTTGGACTTGAGGACACCAACAGGTATATCAAATTTCCTATCCCTATGTTCGATTCAGATACATTGATACCATCAAAATTTCCCCACACAATATTATCATCTCTATCTACATTTGCAAAGAATCTTCATCTGAATCACCCGAAAAATCGCTACGGGCCAGGTCCCGTCTAGTTAATTCGTTTAGGGCTTCGGGAATCGGAGGAAAAAACAAAGGGCTCAACGAAACTCGAACTTGTCTAAAATGTTTTCGGGATTCTCGACATACAATTTAGGGGAAAAGAGTCGAGAAAGAGGCCATAAAGTGGTTTCCGAGTAAGATCCTTCGCCGGGAAAATTTTCGGAACCCGGAAAAAAAATTGAAAGACAAAGGCAAAGAGAAGAAGAAAAGAAAAAGGTTTTGAAATGAGGTATTTATAGATACCCAGATTCAATTTTGAAAATCCGCACGGAAAAAACGAATGCCCCATGTTGAATGTTAGGGGGTATTGTTGTGTTCGATATAATTATTCAAGATTGTCGAACACGTAAGAGAGACACGTGTAATATTTATTAAAATAATCATTTTGATGGATGAATTGCTTGCGTGTTCGCCGACCAACCAAAGTTGCTCAACTAGCCTACCGAGCAGCAAATAGGCATTTTTTAAGTCAAAAGGACTGGACAAATCGAGGGGCTCATTTTGAACAAGTCCGAGGACTCGACACTTAAATGCTCCAGACCATCACGAAAATCGCAGAGAAATATCTTGAAGACTCGGACAATCTCAAAAATTACTTAAAGGGCTCAATTTCATATGGTTAAAGGGGCTAACAAAGCATCCAAATGAGCAAAATGTTGATTTGGACGACAAAAGAGTCTTTTACATGAACAAGCAACGAAAAGATCAATCTAGAAGACGGTTGGGAACGCGGGCAATATTACGAATTCATTTTTCATCCCAAAGACATGCTTATCGGAATGCTATAAATGGAAGAAAAACAACAAGACAAAGTTACTAAAGATTTCTAAAAAAATTGAAGAATGAAAAAATCGAGTGATCATTCATGCAAAAGCACTTTCGGATATCGGTTCTCCAAATCATTCATCCATAATGATTCATCTTCATAAGTTAAACAAAACTTTTTAATACTTACATCACGGGCTTCCAAAATGCGATAATAAAGTAGTCAGTCTCGGCTAAACTGGGTCAACAAATACTTCTCATTTAATATGCATGTTTTTGTTTTTGTAAGTCGAATCCATAATATTCTCCAAATAAAACGAGCACTATTTCGATAATAAAAAGTAAGTGTACGCGTTCGGGACGGAGATAGTATTCATTTAGCAAGGGTATACAAATTCTCATTTTAATTGATTTATAAAAAAAAAACATAGAGCTTTTAATTATACTTGCTTTACTCCAAAAAAACGAAACATTGAATTATAATGTAAACCACATAAACAAGTTTTTTGGAGTAATAATCACCAGGTTCCATGCAATAGAACGCTAGTTACCACACCAATACAATATGGGTCTCATTGTTGTACTAAACAAAAAATGTAAAAAATAAAATAAAATGTAATGTCTATATTATTGGGGCCTATTAATAGCAATGGGTGCAGGGGTAATGCAGCAAATCATCTCTAGAATGCCACTTGTTCTACCCAAAACAAGAAGCAGACAGGAACTACAAATCACAATGAGGATGCTGCATATGCTACTAGTCATGGAGACAATGTCTCAATTTTCCATACTCTCTTTCCTTGGACATCCTCTGGAGTGTAGCGTAACCTGTCAACGAGGCAACACATCACAAAACGAAAACTTTCATTAATGGGGGGAATGAAATCATATTCGTTATATTAAACTGAGCCAACAGAATAATAAAAAGTTCAGTGTCCTGTTGCTTGACTATAATAGATTTCCATCTTCGGTGCTTTAATACGGACAAGGGTGAGTATGTGCCACGTAAAAGGTTAATGACATGTTACCTATCATGGAGACGAGATGGTTGTCCTTGCCAAAACTCAAATGCCTCTGGCTTCAGTCTGTATCCTCCCCAATATTTGGGTTTTGGAATCATGCTTCTGCAAGACACATGCATTATTGATTGCAATTGGCCTCTGAATAACTAAACGAAAAAAGGGATTGATTTTTTTATTACAGCGGGATCAATTGGTTTAAGATGGAACATGCGATGTCATGTCATATAAAAGATTAGATTCTGTGGAAGCTGGACCTATCTTCCCAGTAGTTTCTCAACTGATAATCACCCAGCTTGAGCTTGGTTTGCAATGTCTACTTTCTAAAGCTCTTATAAAATTGTTAGTGTGAGTAAATTTGGGTATGACAATAACTCTTAATATCCTCAAATCAGTAATGCAAACAGTAAAAACCAATTCAAAGGGATTGGCATACACAGATAAATTGAGATATAAAAAATTGCAGATTGGAGTACCAGACTAAAAATAATTAAACAAACTGCTGTGGTAATATTAGAATATATGCAAAGGTGTAACTAACCCATCAGAGTATTGAGCCTCCAGCTCTTTCTGTTGCTGGTAAAGAAACTGTCTTCCAGGAATTACAGTGCTCTAGAGAACAAGAAATACATCTTGGTGATCTTCACAAATACCTCAGGTAATAAAAGAATTTAAAAATGTACATACGTGAGAATACATTTCAGAGAATGGACAGAAATGAGACCTGCTTGCTAACAATTGCCCCAATTTGGCTTCCTCTGGGACGGCTGTGGAAGTACTCCTCAGACTCTTCATCAGATACCTTTTCAACGGGCCCTTCAATTCTTACCTAAAGCCAGAGTTGACAAAGAACCTTAATTCATCCATGAAGCTCTAGCGAAGGAGAGTATCATGTTGCTGAATTTTACTTCATACAACTTTGTATCCTATTTGAAGAATTTTAATGACTTTGAAAGTACAAGCTAGAATAGGTAATGTCAAGCCTCCAGGTCCAACCTAGCCTAGGATTTAACTGAAAGGAAATACATTTTAACAAAGAGTTTTATACACCATCCTGAGATAATGATCAAGTCATGAATTGAACCCTTGGTCCCCATCCCCTACCCATTAAAAGAAAAAGAAAAGAAATGAAGAAATGGAGACAGGTACGTATGGATTCACTGCTTCCTGACACTTGATAGAATTTGATGAAATATAAGTCATACCTGACGATTCAAACCATCCCAATAAAACAGGAGAGCAGCTTGAGGATTTTCTGATAATTGACGAGCTTTTTGACTTCCATAATTTGTGTACCTAATCAGAAGTGAAGAGGTTCAGGACTTCTGGAAAGACCATTAGAAATCTTCAAAATTGTGCAATGTCACCTACTTGAGTGTAGAAAAGCAGAGTTTACCAGACAAAACTATCTTTGTCAAGCCCTTTCAGCAATACCATTCTTGATGAGCTGTGGCAAAAAGCAATGTGAAATATATCATAACTGAGCTTATAATATTGCCAAGGTAATGTGAACTAAAGTTTAACCAGGCATAATCTCATGTAATCTCTTCGAAATTTGATCTCATATTTGTCTTGGAAACGCCTAATACAATTAAAATGGACTTGCTTAATTACATCTGAAGCCATGCTTCAAAAACAGAACAGTGGGTTCACTAGCACAACAAATCGAAAAGAGTCATGTTTCAAGAGTAAAAGAACTTCATGTGCAAGAAAGCTCAAGCATCAATTTGCCATAATGATCACATCATAACATAAAGAACCACAGCATGATTTGATTTTTTAAGAGATGGTGATGTGGAAACTGAATATGGTCATTTTGCATGTGACCAATGACATCAAGGCTTTATTCACGCTATTGATGAAAAAACAAACATGCCTGGAAGCTAAAAGAAAAACTTGCAAGGCAGGAGTACAAAATCAGTAAACATCAATCACATTATTCAGTTGCAATGGAAGCATCATGGACAAATAGATCTTACGGTTTCCCATCCTTCCCAGTTGTGGAAAGGGCCATTGCATTTGGTTCCTTCAAGCCTGCCGCCATGGCATCATCAAACCATTTTTGGAACTACAATATGAGAATTGTTTAGATTAAAAGTACAACAGGAAATCGTAAAGATATATGCAACTCAACATAAGCCTAATTGATGATTATATACGACTGAAGTTCTACACCACCAGTAAACTTAAAATCAACAAGCCGCTCTGTTTCACATTCAGTGATACCTGAACAAATGGATCAGTTTCAGCTTGATCCTTAGATAACACAGGAGATATGTAGTTCTCTCTAAGTGCTGATATATCAACTCGTGGAGGCTTTCCAATACGAACACACATAGAAGTTCCAGAATATGATGGAAGGTGAAGCTTGAATTTTTCAGCTATGGCAGGAGGAATAAATCTGCCACCAAGGAAGTGATGTGGACCAGAAAATTTCTTGGCGCATAACTTGGGAGAAGTTAAAGAAACCTACACAGAAGTTCAACAATTTAGTATTTTGATGAAGAGGGAGAAGAAAAGAAAAATACAAACTACATTATATCCACAAAGAAAGCTGAATTTCATATTATAGATACATACAAGCATGTCTGGTTTAATGACTTCACCACTGAGATCACCTTCTTCAACATGCCATCCAGATGGAATATCAACTGAGACTATAACAGGTGATTTCTGATTCTTTTGGTTGGCCTTTCCTAAAGCTACCAACCTTTGTATAAGATCATCAAAAGGAGGTCTTGGGCTGCCTAGAGGAGTCGAAGAGAAATTTTATCAAACATCATAGAAGCTAGAGCAGCAGAATTTATCATAGATACATCATAGTATCTTTTATTTTGAACTTATTGCCAGACAAGAGATGACCCATGAACGCAAAAATGCATTTGGCACTGACGAAATGCTTCTGCAGAGTATAATATGTCAAGCTGCAAGTCCTTTCAGAAAGCAAAGGTTTCTTATACGGAAAGCAATTTAAATGGGACAAGAAAATAATTAACATAATTCAACACTTATGGGGCTGCATCTGTTTGCATTTGATGATTCATGCACGGAGATGAAATGCAAATGATCATTTCTTTCGGGAATGGCTTTATCTTTTGGTGTTTAGGCCATGAAGGTATGATAAAATCCGTGATCGTGGACGAAATGGTTTGGTGCTGCTCCACTAAATAGAAGGCACATCATAATCACATTAGAAAAGTCTAAGCCATATTAACTGCTCTCAACAACAGATTCAGTTCAGGCGTTGTCTTACCTAAATCTTTGACAGAGTTATCTATGTTACATTTAAGACCCGAATTCCACCCAATAATTAAGTGAAACAATTATTTCCCCCTACACACCCAATAAAAAATTCTTATGAAAGTTCGAATTGAAGGGAAAGAGAGTAGGCACAGGGAATAGTTAATTTTTTATATATATATAACAAAAATAATCAAACAAGTCAAACCAAATTCACCTGTATAGCATAACCTAGAAGATAATCTAATTGGTACCAATATCTACCGAAATATATTCATGCTCAAATTTGACTTGAAAAAAATAAATCAAATGGGAGTAACAGTACCATGAAATGAGAACCCAAACATTGCATCCACTACAATGTCAAAACTTGATGAAAAATCCACTGGCAGATCTTCCACCGACAGGAAAGGAATCAACAGCGATTCTAACTATAAAAAAGCTCACACATAATTAGTGCTGCAAGATTCTGTTATTTCTTACTGGTAAACTTGAGTGAAGCCCTATACCTGTGTTACCAGCCCACTGTAGAGAGCCTTAGCAGTACGCTTCGGGTAACAAATAAATGGTTTATATCCAAAGTGATGCAAATGGCGAGCAGCTACGAGACCATCACCACCATTATTCCCTGGGCCGCATAGAGCAAGAACACGACTATGTTCAGCTGGCTTATAAACCTGCACCATAAAATCATTCAAAACTCAAACTTTAAATATCATGAGCAAGTATAGCGTCTTCCTACGAAAAGATGTACATTTTTATTTAGTACTCCCTCCGTCCCATTTCAACTTGCACACTTACTTTTTTATCGTGTTTTAGCGAGCAAGTTGTTTATTAGTATTTGAAATGATAAAGTGACTTTTAAAGAGGGGTATGATAGATCTATCTCTTCTCTATTATATGTCTTTTTAAAAATTACTTTATCATTTCAAATACTAATAAAAAACTCGCTCGCTAAAACACGAGAAAACAGTAAAAGTGAAGTTTCAAATGGCACGGAGGGAGTAAAATCTAACAATAAAACTAAAAGGCAAATAATGCCAACGTAGTTTATAAGCATATGATGGATGAAGCAATTCACTCATCGAGGAAATTACACAATGCAGTTAAAGATGCGGCACAGCCTCACAAGCCACTCTGTTATAATTATTTCAGTTGGTGAAAGTGCTGTTCTATTAATCCCTCTTTAAGCAACTAATACGATGGAAGAACGTTAGTCCCCCAATTCAAAACCATTAAAACTTAAAAGCAACAGTTGAAATCATAAGATCAATTAAATACACAATAAAAAGTTAAAAACTAACCTCCGCTATTGAGGTAGCTACGCTCAGACCAGCCAATTCCTGCATTCAGGAAAATCAATAATAATCAAAATTTCAAACCACAGGAGCTCAACATTCCTAACCTAAAAACAAAGAAATTTTTTTTTATTCAAAAACAGAAAACCAGACCATCAACTGATCGACGCTGAAGCCAAGGGGACCCATGAGCATTTCATCAATTTCCGCAGCTTCTCGCTGATTTAAGTAGGATACAGAATCCGGGTCGTTCACAATTTTGGCGGACGCCATGGACTTCACTCCAGTAATCAAGCTCGAACAATACTCGCGCCTATTGATCGCTGAACTCCAATTCCAGAAACCCTGATTCACAACCAAAAACAACGAGCAATCAGCTCATACGGTTCTGCAAAGTAATCTCACCAGCGGGAAATGGAATTCAGCTTACTGTTGGATAAGGAAGAAGGAAATTGGGCTTCAGAATTTGATTAGGGCAGTTAAAATTGGAAAAATTGAGTGGAGAGAATTGGGTGAGGAGACATTTCATGTTCTTGCTTTTGCGCACCAATTGCTGCAGCATATTTAAAATAACTAATTTTAGAAATAAACATGTGGATGGATAGAACCAAAAGTTACTATTATTTGCACTTTTTTTATATAGATTAGAAGAGAGAATTGGAAAAAGATGACAATAAAACAGGCAATGAATAAAAAAAAAGTGGAATATTCATAATTTTTTATGTATATTGATGCATACTTGGATTCTAGTAATTAGAGAAAAAAATTAATAATTTATTTTCATTTATAAAAGAATTCACAATCGTTGAGTTCTTTGTGTGTGATTATATATTTAGAGGATGTTGCAACAGAAGTACTAATTCATATTTGAGTTGTTTATGGATGAAAATCTATAAAATTGTCCTAAATCAATTATCTACCCCTTAAACATTAAATAATGAACCCCAAATTATGACCTATTCGAGCAGGGTGAACCATGGGCAGAGTGAACCATTAACCACTCAATTTTATATTACCTTCACCAATTATATAATTTGGTTGTAAATTAAAGTTTTTTCATGTATGAAAATTTTCATACTAGACTTTGTCTTCATATTTTTAATATAACAAAAAATTTATAAACAGATTTCATATGAAACTAATCTTATTTAGGGCCCGCCTGGTATGACTTGAAATGTAATGAATATCATTGAGGGGTCAATAACTAAGAGTTATTGATTGCGTTATTATTATGTTTGGTTAGAACATCAACAATGAGTATCATGTGAAGTGGGTGAGTATGAATAATCAATTACTTAAGACATGTTTTTACTCTCTATTTCTTAGCTCAAAAGCGCTTTTTTTTTAAGTAGTTCACACCCAACTTCATTACAAAATAAACGCTTCTTGAGTCAAATAATTGTTTCAAAACACTACCTTACTTCTATTCTCATTACTTGTGCATCAAATTACCAAGCGACATCAATGGAAGTGATTTTCATTACCCCCAACCAAGCGATTTATTACTACCTATAAGCTTATAGACCTCCAACTCAGCTATGTTTGAAATGAAAGGAGATTATCACGCTATACTTATCTTGAAAATTGTCAAATACAAGAATCCCTCACAATGTAAAATGATGGAGAATTATTGTGTGCCGTACATTGAAACACGAATTGCAATAGAAAATTCCGACTGAAAATAAGATGCTCAACCACAAGTCTACATCAAGCAAGTTTAGCAAGCTTACAATTGATATAAGGTGAATCATAACTATATAGAATCACAACTTATTCAGACTATAGTCCTTGCTCAATAGTACCCAATCGACCGAGGTCTGAAGATTCTTCATGGATTCGTAGGAGGCTTGTACCAACCCCAGGGATCGTCCGAGACATAATGTGTCACCTGCTTCACGTTCAAGTAGTTGTCGAGTCCCCTAAGAAAGACACACAAACTCAGGTTATTCGCTTTTGCTTCTCTTCATTTAGGTTTAAAGTAAATAGGGTAAATTGCATAAAAATCTCTTCATGTTAGTTCAATTACAACATTATGTTTTAAAAAGTCGCAATTCGATACATAGGCTTTTTAAGTTTTAAAATTATATCATATATAGACTATTTTCAGGTAACTTATGTTGACGTGGCCGGTGTATGAATCTTCGAAAAGGTGCAAACAAATTCACGAGATTTTGTTATTGTTTTAATCACTGGTCGTGATTTATTTTGCAATTAGCCCGAATAAGTAAATATAGTTTTACTTACCCTTCTCCAAGTTCGCGCCCAAAACCACTACGTTTCTTGCCTCCCCAAGGCGCTTGGGCGAAGCATGGCTGCGAACAGTTGACCCATACAATGCCTGCTTGAAAAGCCTGCAAGAAAAAAGTGACCAATTTTTTTTAATAATGACTTTAAGTTTAAGGTGATGTATTTGCTTGCTACAGTTCGTACAGTGCTTGAGTATTCTCACCTTGGTCAAACGTTCGCATCTTTCAAGATCTTGTGACAACACAGCAGCACCCAAACCATAACTGCATGTGGAATTCCATCCCAGATTCAAAAAATGACATTGCAATGAAAGATATATATACACACACACATGGTTTTGATATGGAGCCCAACACCAGCATAAAACACTTGTACCATGCTACAATGTACAAATGTTTTATGCTGGTGTTGGGCTCCATAAGAAAATCATCATCCAGCTTCATATCATCACACACACACACACATATATTATGTTTGAGAGTTGACTCACTGAGTGTCGTTTGCCAGTTCAATGGCTTCATCTTCTGTTGCAAAAGTTTTAACACAAAGAACTGGTCCGAATACTTCCTCTCTCCATATTTGCATGGAAGTTTTTACATCTGTTATTATGGTAGGTTCAACGAAGAAGCCTTTCTTCAAATGCTGGAATAAGAGTTATAAAGTTAGGGCAACAACATCGTACAGCAAAAGGCTGTGGTAAGGGGGCGGTTTTACCTGAGGCCGTTTACCCCCACACAAGATGGTGGCACCTTCATCCTTAGCAGTTGAGATGAACTTCATCACCTTCTCGTACTGAAACATTATCACTACAGCACAATGAGTTATATACCCTTATTACAACCTAAGAATTTATTTAAGGATTTACCTGTCCACCGCTAACTATAGGGCCAAGCCTGCAGCCTTCCTCTAGGGGGTCTGAAATTTTAATGTTTTCGCACCATTTTACGAGCTTCTCCAAGAAAGCTTCTGCAATGCTTTCCTGATACATTTGTATAAGTTGAAGCATGAACTTCTCAAATGAACTATTTTACAGCAATAATTCATCAAGCTAAGATTACACATGAATAAATTAATGAATGGTTTGTGAAAGTATCAAGCATGCTCACTAATCACTGTTCATTCTTAGCCATATTCTTCATCAATTATGTTACACAGCTTGAATCTGTCACCGATAATTTGATGACCTTGAAATAAAAAAAATAAGCACCCTATAATAGCAAGAACTCAGATAAAAAATTTATCTACTTTTGATTTTTAATAAGAAAGGAAACTCCTTCACTCTGTTTAAAACTGCTTTCACAAACCATAATTACAGATGTGATCTGCATACTTACATGGACTATGAGTCGAGAAGTAGCACTGCATATCTGACCGTTCGTCCAAAAGCAACCGAAGAGAGCCCATTCAGCAGCTGTGTGTAGATTCAAGCATGAAGTGTTAGACTATGAAAAAGATTCTTAAAAGTCAATTTTTACCATAAATAGATCTCATGGTTTTTGGCTACCCTCACTTTCTATAAAAGATGTAAATAGAAAATGTAAAAGTAACTCATTGCTTAGAAGGCTCACACCTTTATCAAGGTCAACATCTTCAAACACGACGATTGGACTTTTTCCACCAAGTTCCAGGGTAACAGGCTGCAGGAATAGGAGAATTTAAAAAGTTCAAATAAAAGTGATAAAAACTGGAATTAAAGCACTTGCATAATCATGGAATAGCAAAAAAAATCATACTTTTACAAGTGAGGCTGCAGCGGTCATAATTTTAGTTCCTGTAGCACTACTCCCTGTAAATGCTATCTGTTGAAACCATGAAATGAGTTTCACAATACTGAAAAATATCCAACTTAAACAAAAAATAAATAAATAATAAACAAAACGAAAGCCAGAAAAGTGGACCTTATCAACATGAGGATGAGTAACTATAGGAGCACCAGCTTCTGGACCCAATCCAGTCAAAATGTTGAGAACACCAGATGGAAGACCGACCTCTCGACAAACTTCAGCCAACTCTAAGCACGTTCTGAAATTTAAATAGTAGGGGTAAAAGTGTAAAGTGTAAACATACAGTATACAGAATCAGCAATAAGCATGAAAATAACTGAAATGAGAAAAAGACTTACATAGATGATAATTCAGATGGTTTAAGTATTGCTGTACATCCAGCTGCCAAAGCTGGGGCAACTTTCCAGGTTGCCATCAATAGGGGGTAATTCCTATAAATGGGAAACGGGGAATTTAAGAAATGTGATTATCAACAACAAATGCAAAGAGCAAACAAAAATGAGTAATATAATACCAAAAAGTGACAACTTTCAAATGCCACACAAAAATGAAATATTTTTTCCATTTCAGTTCTTTTTGCAAGAGAAAGATCATGTTTAACAAACTGAACACAGCAGTACACACCATGGAGTAATCAAGCCAACCACCCCAAGTGGTTCTTTCAAAACATAACTCTTAAACGTCTCCATTGGAACAGAAACGGGAGTTTTTTTCTTTGAATCAAATGCTTCAGCAATATCCGCATAGTATTCAAAACATCCAGCAACATCATCCTGGATGAGACAGAATAACATTATAATGATTTTGTTGATGCAGAGAATCAGCAGTGAGTATATATACGTATTAGAAAACATACTATATCCCAAGCTGCTTCTTCCAATGGCTTCCCACAATCAATCGCTTCAAGTTTCGCTAGTTCTGGCTTCTTCTCTGTTATCTACACAAAATTCGAAAGCATAAAAAACCGAACATCTAAACTGCAAGTTAACCTCAACAAAATATAACAATGCAATCCCAAACAGAAGAATCTCAAACCTGTGTGTCTAAACTAGATACACAGAAAGATTAAATCTCAATCAAACTTCAAAAAGAGAAATAAAACTATACAACTCCATAAATGGCAAATCGTAAACATGCTCGAAAATTTAGCAAAATTAAAGTTAATAGAGTTAGAAATCCCCAAACCTTAGCTGCAATTGCTCGCAGATACTTGGCCCGGTGTGCACCTGTTGCATTCGCCCAACCTTTGCCCCCATTCCTAAAGAGTGCAGTCCGAGCAGCTTCCACAGCAATATTTACATCTTCCGCCGTAGCTGCCGGAATATCCCCTAAATAACACAAAATTCAAAAGCAAATACCCTATGCATCAGATTCAGAGACACTATGCAATTACTTACTCACTACCAGTTCATTTGCTTCCAATCATCAATAGAACTAAGAAATTCAATTAAAACAGCAAAAGAAAAAACAGAATCCTCCTAAGTATATTCGATCCAAGTCTATTAAAACGAGAAATGAAGAGCGAAGATTGGAAATAGAGAGATGACCGATGGTTTCTTCAGTGGCAGGGTTGATGATGGGAATGCGATTTTTACTGATGGGAACTCTCCATTCGCCGTCGATGAAGAGCTGGCGAGTTGGAACGGGGATTGCCATTATCACTGAGTTGACTCACTGCTGAGTTAACTATGCGTGTAGTGTGTGAAAGTGAACCTTTTTTCGATCACCTTTGTCCCATTTTTATCTACACATAAAAAAACAAAAGTAAGATAAATTTATATTTGATCTAAACCAGTGTTTTCAAAAATCGGTTGAAGCCATGGGTTGAGCCAAATTGGCCAAACCAAATGAATCATTTCGTGTAATTTCATCCAATTCTTTCCTTAAAAGCAGTTAATTGATTTTATTATTTTTATTATTTATTAAATCACTTTTTTTTTATTTTTTTATTATTTTTTTCTAAACCTCTCTATATAATGTTATTATTTTTATCGCAATATCATTTTCTCTCAAATAAATTCATTCACAATTCATTAATTTCATTTAATATCTTTATAAATAAACATATATTGTGTGGAATTAATCCACAACGTCATCATCTCCTGGTCTCCAAACTCTATTGTATTTATTTTAATATAAGATTTATAAGTTATAAATTAGTATAATTTTAATATTTTATGAATAAATATTTATTTTTTAATGTAACATACAAAATATAAAAAAAAATATGCATAAATCAATTTAACGGTTGAGCAAATTGGTTCAATCCTGGTCCAACCGGTTGGATTGGGCCAAGCAAATCATGCTAGACCGGTTTGATCACCGGTTCGGTTATGAAAACACTGATCTAAACTACACTTATCTCGTGCAAAAATGGAAAGTAGACTAAGTAGTGTGAAATCAGCCAAGATATCATGTGCATTTGGTGTCACGTTTTAATAAGATTAGTGTGATGTTTCATTTAATACTTTTAATCAAGTTTATTTATATGTTTTAGGTATATTAGTTAACAAGTTTCAGTTAAAGCTAGTCTTAGGTTTCAATCAGAATTGATTGCATATGTATTTTTATTTTGACAAAAAATTATATAGATCTGGTTCATGTTATGAACTCGGTTATTTAAGTATCACTGTTAAATACAAAAATTCTCACTATTATGTATAAAAACTATCACTGTTATGAACAAAAACAATCACTGTATAGAAAATGATTTATATTTTTTTAAACAGTAAAAGTTTTTTTTGCATAATGATGATAGATTTTTACACATAACTGATGATAGAGATTAAATGTATGAGCACCGGATTTAACCGAAAGTGTTCTTTCTTTTATTTTATATTTGAAAGGAATTGATTGCATATGTATGATATAACAGGCGCATTCTTGTCATATATATATATATATACCAACAAAAATGGAATAAAAGAGAGGATGAAGAACATACCTATTAACAGAGTAAACAACGTAGAACAAAGATGAGGATGTACTATTTTTGGGTTTTTTGGGTTTTATAATATACAAAATATAAGGTTATATTATAAATAAAAGGGGTAGAAGTTAACCAGATTCTAGGAATCAGAAAGAAAATTAAGCAAATATAGCTATGAACACTTAGTATATTATTTCGGAATGAGGATTACTGGTATTTTACAATGGCAAACTCTTTATATATATATACAAAACGAAATCACCTATTGGTATAATAACTAGTCTAGCTAAGCTATAAAGTAAAAGAAAATGTGGCTAGCTAGGCTATAAAGCAAAAGAAAAAGTGACCAACATATATTAGTGGCCAACAAAGAAAGAAAAGAAAAATTTGAAATTATTGTTCAGATCGTCATGGTTGACGTTTTTTAATACACGTGTCTCTTCTTCGTTTTTAGATGTCTCTGGGTGTTTCATCAATTGAGAGACTATCATCATTGTCTGTATCTCCCTGAGAGAAATTCTGAGTGAAAAGATGCAATTCATCAATATTTTTAATATTATTTTGATAATCCAATGAATCTCCTTCTCCAGAAAAGGGTAGTAAAAACTTCCAATTTTGAGGAGCCCAAATTTGTAAATAATGTCCTTCGGCTACTAGATGAAAATCATCCCATGGAAAGCTTTTGATAAATTTAGATTGTTGAAAAGTTTGGATTTTCATTTTATTTTCTACTGTTCCTATTTCGTATGACTCTTTTACTGTCAATTCCTTAAGATAATCTTTTTCTGTAATAATAATTCTTTTTCTTGCTGGTCAGTAAGAAATTTTTGAGACTTCAGGAAGACTAGCAAAAATTTTACATTACACTTTTTCTGATGATCCAAGGGAAGCAATATTCCCTGCAATTAAGAGTAATTTTTCTCCAAGACAATTTAGAATATTTTCAATTTTGTCTGTCAATTTAAATTCTAAAGAATCTATCATACCATTATGATAAATCTTTAAAATATCTTCAGCTGACATATCTATTTCATTTAGATCAATTTGTAAGACAAATAATCTAGGCATACCATTCCGATATACTCCATCATCGTCTTTAACTTGTGCAATAATTTGATTCATATTTAGATTTTTTGCCAAAAGAAGCCTTTGTTTTAGAGTAACACCTTTATATTTTATTTTAAAATTAGATCTCGAATTATTCATATAATTCGAAGGGAAACCTAATTCAAGTACTTCCTTTTTTGTAGATTAATTAGATGTTCTGCGAAATCTTTAAACACCTTTGAAGAAATGATCTGCTCAAGATTTGGAATTCTATCAAGGACTGGTTTCATAGTGTCAATCCATGGTATATCCATTAATCTTGCCTTGAATTTTTCAAATGTATTTTTTGTATTTTTTGTAACTTTAGAATAGAAGGCAGAGTCTTTGATCTTACCTTGATTTAGATCTTTGTTTAATTTTTGGATCATTTTTTCCATAATCTTTATGGTTTCTTCCTTGTAATTCAGAGTTTCTTCGAACAATTTGTACTGAGAACTCTTTACTTCATGCTCTTGCTGTATGAGCCTTTTTTGTAAATCCATAACCTGTAATTCAAGAGTTTTAATATTTTCATGTTGGTTTTGAATTATTTCATCAGGTTTAGATTTTGTAATTTCAGAAAAACTTTTGACTTGTTCTGGTTCGATATAAAAATTTAGACCTAGTACTCCCCGAGCACTTTCAATAGCTTCTCCAAATGTTTCAAAACCTTTAAAAACTGGATCAACAATAAGCGTATATCGCCTAACTGTGTTGAAGTTATTAAAAATACTAGTTTTTAGACCTCTGTAAATAACATAGTATTTAAAAGGAGGTTTATAACCAGGTTTTGATTTTGAATAATTTTTAACTTCTAATTGTCCAAAGTAGGCACATAATGCATTAAGGACTTGAAATTTAAAATTTAAAGCTTGTGGAGGTGTTTGGAGATGCCATATGTTATCAAGTAAACATTGTTGTTTTTGATCAACGTTAACAAGAGTTCTAAATTTTTGAAGTGGATCTAAATATTGTTTTAGAGGAATATTTCCAAAAAATATTTGGCCTTTAGAAATTTCTTTTGACTGAGTTTTTTCATCATCAGAGATATCCATTGATGATGTCGATCATTTTGATTTTTCTCTTTGTAATGCTTTAGATTCTAAAAAAATTTCTTTTCCTTTGGGCTTAAGAATCCTTCGCTCCATATCCTGCATTCAAAAATTTTGAAATGTTTCGAGATAATAAGCCGGCAAGATTATTATTTTTTCCTTTAATATGTTCGAAATTTATAGCATATCCATTACCATGAATAAAATTTTGAAGATTTACCCATCTAGTTCTATTTATCTTTTTGCTATTTTTATTTTTTAGAAATCTTACAATAGCTTCACAGTCTGTTCTTACTGTAAATTCTTTATTAAGATAGAATTTAAATTTATCTAGCGCATTAATTAGTGCTTGGATTTCATAATCTAAAGACGTCCAATTTTTTCCTATTTTTCCAAAATTTCCACTTGCATATCCTGAAATTCTTTCTTCATTTTAGCAGAATATTTATTTGGTTTACATAATAAAATAGCTCCCCATCCTTCTTTAGATCCATCACACTCAATTATAATATAATCAGATGTTAAAGGGAGTTCTAATGGCTTTATATTTTTTATGGCCTTTTTTATTTTCTGAACTAATAGTATATCCTCTTTATTAAAATTTCTTTGTCCATTTTTTGTTGTTTTACTATATAATGGTCCTGCTATTTTACTTAGATTTGGAATAAATTTTCTAGCATTATTAAGGAGTCCTAAAAAGGCCTGGATTTGTTTTAATCCATCAAGTTTATCAGGAAATTTTATCAATTTTTCTGCAATATGTGGTTGGAGTTCTATTTTTTCATTTCCTATTTCTAGTCCTAGAAAAGAAAATTTTCTTTTAAATAACTCCATTTTCTTTTTAGAGACTCCTATTCCATTATTTTTAATTTCGCTGAATATTATTTCAAGATGTCTTTCATGTTCGCTTATACTATTAGTTGCTACAAGTATATCATCTATATAGACAAGACAAAAATCATATTTTAGAAAAATACTATCCATAAATCTCTGGAAAATGGATGGCGCATTTTTTAATCCAAAACTTAAGACATTCCATTCGAAATGTCCTTCTGAGCAAGTAAAAGTTGTCCATGGTTTAAACCATTCTTCAAGCTTTAACTGATTATAACCAGATTTTAGATCAAATTTACTAAAGATTTTTCTAGACTGTTTTAGTCCTACTAAGCAATCTTTATTCTGAATATTATATCCATCATCTATTGTATTATTATTTAATCTTTTATAGTTATAAACTATTCTAGCTTTTCCTCGCTTTATTTCAGAATGATTTCTTACAATGAATGCTGCAGTTCTATGAGGACTTTCAGATCTTTTAATAAGTCCTTGTTTTAACATTTCTGGAATTTAATTTTTAAATTCGTATTTATCTAAAGGACTATACTCAATATTAGTTGTAACTATCCTTATATAAGGATTTTTTAATTTTATTTGACAAACATATTTTACTTTTATTTTAGTTATGTTGGGAGATGAATTTAATAAAGATATATGATTTTGATTAGATCCCAAAACCCCTGAGTATGACATGTTCAGGATAATCTTGATAGTTGAGTCAGGATTCAGTTTTATAGTATTCAGGATGATATCTGCAAAATGTATAATCAGCAGATATAGATCAGGTTAGGATCTGAAGATTCTGAAGAACTCAAGATGTTTCAAGAAACCCAAGTTTCAAAGATAAAACTAAGTTTTTTTTCAAGACTCAAGAAGAAATCGAGAATCAAGACTCAAAGTAAAAACCGAGATATCAAGGCTCGGTGTGCAGAAACCGAGATATCAAGACTTCGGTGAAATCGAGATACTAAAGACTCAAGATGAAATCGAGGAATCAAGACTCAAAGATGAAGACTCAAGATATCACCAAGAACTGCGGAAGACTCGGAAGACTCGGAAGACTAAGACTCAAGACTCAAGACCTCAAGACTCGGAAGACATCAAGACTCAGAAGACTCAGAAGACTCAGAAGACACTGAAGACTCAGAAGACTCAGAAGACTCAGAAGACGCCAAGACTCGAAGACCTCAAGACTCGTAAGACTCAAGACACGTAAGATGTAAGACCAAGAATCGAAGATCAAGAATACTGAAGGCACAGTAATTACTGAAGACTCAGTAATGTACTGAATGCTCAGTATAAACCTGAATGTTCCGAGGCACTGAAAATATCTATCTGAAGGATGCAATACTGAGAAAACCGCGATTGCTTAGAAAAATAGATATTGACCAAGACATTCCCATGCAGACAAAAGGAACTAAGACAAAGTGTTGTTAAGGTTATATCAACTCAGAGTTTGTAACCAAAAGAGTCATTGAAGGTGTCTACCTTTAACTGGAGACAAAAGTAAAAAAGAGGAAGACAAAGATCGTACCATATCGACAATCGATTGTGGATGTCAGTCAAAAAAAAGATGTCAGATGTACAAAAGTTTCAGACTGCAAAAAGTGAAGACCGGCTACATGAAAGGCTATTGCCTAAAACGTGTTAGGGAGTTTCAAACCCTAAATATAGCCGTTCCTCACACACCATAAGAGGAAACTCAAGAAGCTATCTCTCCAACAGATAGTTTTTCAAGAGTGACCTTGGTGTATGCCTATAAATACTTGTGACCTTCTATATTGAAAGGTTACGGGAAATTTGTAAGTAACTCAAGAAGCTCAAACTTATTATCGCAAAGTTAAAGCACTCGAAAAACTTAGAATTTCCCAAGTGCTTTTATATTGAAGAGAGCTCACTAAACTAAGCCTAGCTTGATAAGATATATCCAAAGCTTAGTCGAGATATCCTATCCTTTGCATTGTACTTCATTGTAAAGGATATCTCATCCTAGTTGGAAACCAACCGAGAAACCCCAAACCCTTGAGAAGGTAGTTGGAGTGTGTTTGTTGGTGAGAAGAGTTGTAAAGAGTTAGTAAACTACGCGGAGTAGTCAGAAAGCTCTAGAGGTGAAGTTAGTAAGCTACAGAGGTAGTCTGAAAGCTTGTTTGTGTTTGAGTAAGTAAACTACGGAGGTAGTCAGAAAGCTCAAGGTCGGGTTGAGTAAGTAAACTACGTGGAGTAGTCAGAAAGCTCAGGGCCGAGTTGAGTAAGTAAACTACGCGAGGTAGTCGAAAAGCTCGAGGAAGTGATTAGTGAATTTCTCGAGGATCGAGAGAGTGGGACGAGGGAGCTTGAGTCTCCGAATCACTATAAATTCTTTGTGTTGTTTATTGCTTTCCTTATCTGTGCTTAATCATTGCATTGATTTAAATTAGAAAGCATATTTTCACCGAGATTTGGTTGGAATCAATCTTTGGAAGTTGCATATAATTGAATCACGGCCGAATCACTATTCCATTCAAATGAAGGTTTTCAAAGAAAGCTTAAAACGAGTATAAACTAAAGGGCCAACCATTCGCATATCCGAAAGTAGCTAAAAACAGATAGTTACCAAACCGAACTTACTCTTTCGAGGGTTCATTAAGTTAGTTATCTCGATCCAAGCAACTCGGGATCTCTCAAAACTCAGGACTCGGTTGAGATTATCTCGAGGTTTCGAAAGCGACTTCAGGATCCTTGTCTCAAGAGACTTTGACTCGAGTGATTTGTGCTTCTCGGGACCAAATCTTCGTGAGGCGACGACCCAAGTGACCTCAAGAAAAGAAAAGTTTTAAAAACCTTTGAACACGTGTATTCCCCCATACACGTGTAAGACTTGTTGGGATATTTTAGTTTTGATGAATTATGCCAAAACATTATCAACTTGTGTTTTTGAAGCTAATTTACAGATAACAAGTTGAGGGGGAACGAGAGAACAAATTGAGGGGGAACTCACGAAATCAGACGTAGATGATCGAGATCAGACGAGGCTGCAGACGAGACTGATCGAGATCAGATGAGTAAGAAGAGTTCCGGAGTCAACTGATGAGCTGAGCAAAATCAGAAGAAAAGATAAGCTAAGCCGGTGATCGGAAGAATCGAAGGTCAAAAGATCGAGACGACGGAGTAAACGGACGATCGTAAGACCAGATCAGATGACCAGATGACCAGATAAGAAGAGGAGGTTGCAGATCAGAAGAGGAGCAGATGAGACTGATCGAGATCAGACGTGATCGAGATCAGATAAGCTAACCTGATATGCTAACCAGATATGCTAACCTGATGTACTAATCTGATGCAGATAAAATGATATGTCGACTGATCTTTATATCGACCGATCATGCGAGCATATCGATCAAAGCGAGAAGAAATCATATATCGAAACCGTAACTGCGATACCGGATCAAAGCGAGAAGAAATCGAAGAGAAGTCATCCAAATCATATTCATCGAGAATCGAACGCCATCGATGATCGGTTAGCTCGAAATCTTATGGACTGAGGGTCGATTGTTCAAGTCGAAGAGTCAACTCGGTTAGCCTCGAGTGTCGATAATGATCGACGACAAGGTCCGCCAAGAGAAGTCCCGAATCAAGAATCCTGAGACTCAGAAGAAACCTGGAAACTCAGATAGATCCTGAAGAATATAGCCGTTAGATTCAGCTGACGTGGACCAATGAGAGGAAGACAACAAGCTTGAAAAAGCTGCAAGAAGCTACAGAATAGTATGGATTTGAATGTGACTCCATCCAACGGTAACATTCAAATCCACACTATAAATACAAGTTCTTCCTTCATTCTAAAGTGTGGAAGGTGTGGAAAAATGCGTGAAACATCCATCAAGCCAAATCATCAAGCATTCCCACCCTAGAACACAAGTCTGTAGATATACAAATATGTTCAAGAGTGTTCTAGAACCCAATCTAAGCAACCCACGATGTATCCTAAGCTTAGAGAGATTTTTCCATCCTTAGCATTGAGGCTAAACAAATGTAAGGGAAAATCTCAACCTAGTTGGAAACCAAACAAACCTTACCCAAATCAGTTTGATCGGTTAAGTTTGTAGGTGAGTGTGAACTCGGTAAACATCTAGCAATCCCGAAAGGGAGGTAGGCGATCCCGTGAGGGTGATAAGTCCCGTTTGAGTGTGAACTCGGTAAACATCTGTTGGGTGTTGGACTAACACGTTAAACTAAGTCCAGTTGGTTAAGTAGGTGCCCCTGATGATAGGGAAGAGTGGATGTAGGAGTTGGACTCCGAACCACTATAACACCGTGTGTTCTTTACTGCTTTATGTTCTTACTTGTCATACGCATTCGATTATAAGCAACAACACACATTGAGCTTAAAACGAATTTTTTTTTTTGAAAACACTCTGCCCTCACCACTGTTTTATATGCATCACATGAAATGTTTGCTTCCGCACGCGCAAAATCGGTTTTAACCGGGACCTCACAAGACTCGTTTGCACCGGGACCAACAAGTTATATCTTCGCCGATTAGACCTTCTTTTCAAGTTTTTGAATTATAGGATAATTAATACTTTTTGTAATATTTGGTCATTTTTCCAGTTCATGACTGAGAAAGTTTCCTAAATAAGCGAGTGTATCATTTTCAATAAAATTTAATCGACTTTTATTTTCTTTTAAAAAATCTAGCTGACCCAGCCCACCACGCTTTTGAGCGAACTCTGATGTTTGAGAATATCTATTTGTAGAAAAAATGTAGACTTATTTAGATAAAGTAATATGGTTTTTTGCGATAGGTATACTTCCGTTTAGACTTGTTATAAAATTTAATCCTAAAAGAAAGTCTTGGGATTTTATTTCTTTAGGATTTATAAGAATTTGTGGTAATTCGTATTTAAAACTATAATTTCCAGCAAAATCCAAAAATTGTATACAGGGCTTCTACATGATGAGATATTTTAATTATTCTATTTTCTACCGTTTTAGTTTCTAGATTATATCCTATATGTTTATGATATTTTTGGGGTATTATTTATGTATCTCCTTGTTTGTTTTGTGCTCTTTTCATTTTGATTAATGTGTACCAATATTTTAAATCACACGCACACATCTATATATATATATATATATATATATATATATATATATATATATATAAAACAGCGCAGGAAATTGACTCAATCAATTTTTTTTTATATTTATTATTTTTACACCGATAATTTTTTCGTTATAAGTTTTTTTTACTACATATCAACTTAATATTTTTTTTTAAGTTTACATACAATTATGTATGTATAAAAAAAATTTAGATTAAAAAATATCAATATTAATGTTTTTAAAATGTATTTTTAATTAAAAAACATCTAAAATATAAATATTAAAAAATTCTTACCCATTTTTTAGTGGAGGTAAATTGGGAAGAAAAAGGGCGAAAATAGCTCAAAGAATAAATCATTTGGAACAAAATTTAGAAACTAAAATGATATTTATTTCAGACGGAAGTGTCGAGGAATTGAGGGATGAGTTGGTATGTTGTGAAACTTATTCACCGTGAAACTGATTTTGTTTTATAGGCATACTCTTTAGCAATATGAGTCACACCCTTCACTTTTATGAGTAATACTCTTTATTGTAAAAAATCACACCCTTTATATTAAAAAATCACACTCTTTAGTAATATAAATCACACTCCTTAACCAGTTTCACCGTGAAACTTGTTCAACTAATACTTTGCCTTGAGGGATTACATAACATCATAAAATTTATATTCACCATATAAAATTTATAAATTGAGTAATACTAATATAATTTATGTGTTACTAATTGAATGCAATCGCTTCGATCAAATATTTAAAAATCAAGCATTCAGGAAAAGATAACTACTACTTATATTCATCATCACTACTATTCAACACTCTTAACCGTATTTGAGTAAAATCTTACCTTATAATTTGTTTCATCTAAAATATGTATAACAATCAAAATAAATCATTAATAAATGGATTAAATATTTATATTAAAATTAAATATAAAAATTATGAAACGGACTGAAATAATTGACCCTATTATCTCGTTAGGGCTTTGGTCTTAATGGACAGGGTCAAAACAACTTGGATATATTCGGGCTTGAAAAAGCTAGTTTTAATGGGCCGCCAATTCTTTAATCAGCCCAATCCCTTGCACAAAAATGTTTTGGTTGGCTAATTTCACAACTTTCACTAATTAGTAATTACACGCAAGTTAATTTTTGTCAAATATAAATTGTGCATCAGAACCTAATACCTGTTGAAAATTCTGATTTTTAAAGAGTTGCAAAAAACTTGTGTGAAACTGAGTTCATCGTGAACTCGATTTTTTTAGTATCACTGTTATGTACAAAAATTTTCACTGAACGTTATACATAAAAATTATCACTATTATGCACAAAACAATCACTGTTTAGAAAATATTTTATATATTTAAACAGTGAATTTTTTTTTTGCATAACAATAATAGTTTTTACTCATATTATTGATAGAGGCATAGATCTGGATCATAGTAGTGAGTTTAGGATGAATAATTCTTTGATTGTTGTATTAGACATACTAGTCAAGTTTTATATACGAAATTAAATTCATCACCGATTCAAAACTCTTTTGATAATTTATAATTGAAAAGACTAAGGTTCGTAGTGTGAACAATTTTCATTAGTCTATGTTTTACATTCAATTCTGGTATAATATTCTATTAAATTTAAAAAAGAAGAAGAAAAAAGTAAATAAAGAATAGAAACATTCAAACATGGAGGAGTTCAAACTGAATCATTCCACCAAGAAATTAACTTAGCATATATCGATCGAGCATTAATTCAAATCAGGAAAAACCAGAAACAAGAACTAATCACAATAATCCTTGCAAAGAAAAAACAACATTTATTTAAAAAAAAAATAAAAAGAAGATGTATAATCCACATAACATATGAAATCAAGATAAATTATCAATTTTTATTTTTCTTGCACTTGTCTTTGATCCACTGAAACCCGACAGATGTGCCTTGTTTAACCTTCTTGACGCCGGTGGTAGCCACCGTCTTCGTCTTTCCGAGCCCTTCTCCCACCTTCTTTCCGTACTTCGCCGCCGCCCCGCCGCCGCCGCTCTTCTTCTTCTCCGGCAGGGGCTCTGTTTCAGCACCCCATTGATCAGCCCACGACCCATCGTTCATTGTTTCTTTTGTTTTTGCTTGGCGATTTAGAAATGGGTTTTGAGAGAAAATCAAGAAACAAAATGGTGATAATTAAAGGGATGGATATTTGTGAAATAAATCAAATTTGCCAAGTGAAGATTTTGTGGAGATTTTATACTGAGTCAAGGGGATGGGAGAATCGATATGGTCCAACGTGGAGAAATGTAGATTTATTATAGGGGGAATGCCTATTTTTTCTAGAAGGATATCCATGCACGTGAAAAGACATGAGTGCCCTTTCATAATTTGGAATGTTTTATTAAAGGCGAACCATCCTTGGAGACCCGCTACCACTCTACTAGGGATGACAAAAAGCCTCGCCCCCCGTCGGCCCGCTGGGCTTGGGTTGCCAAGCCCGACCCATTTGAAAAATGACCATGTCAGTCCTACCACAACGGGCCAAATGAGAAGCTGAAAGACAAATATTATATAATTTCGATTGCCCTACCCTTAATAATTCTTTTATATAAATAAATATTTGTATGTATAATATAATAGTAATAATAATAAATATATATATAATATTTTATCAGTTATCACACGATTTTCTTTTCTTTCCTCCTAACCCTAATTCTCAATTTCATCAGTTATCACTCGGTTTTTTTTTTGGCTCGTGAAAGTCTTTTTTGTTAATTTTGGACATGAACGTGGGGTGAATTTGATGATTTGGTGGATTCATAATTTTTGATTTCATTGTGGATTTCTAATTTGTGGACCTCTCGTTAAATTATGGTGAATTTGGTAATTTAATTTATATCCATTTTAGCTTGAATTATGTTATTGTATTGTATTAAATGTGATGACATTTTTATAATTAAAAATTGAATTTTAACTTTATTTTTAAAAAAAATATAGCAGGATGGGTAAAAATGGGGGTAAGGCGGACGGACTCTTCAAGCACAAGGCTTGGGTCTTAAAACTCTAACCCATGGGCCATAGGGTATGGGGTAGGTCATTTGGTTGGGTATATCTTGTGAAGACGAACTTAGGTAGTTAGGTACCCGCCCTGCCCCCAGCCCATTGCCATCCCTACACTCTACCAATCCTCGAAGGAGAATTCCCGATCAATGCAAACTAGTGAATATTTGGGTTAAGCTTTAATTTGAATTTTGAAGGAGAAGATCACATTTTCAGTTGGAAGAACTGAAGAAGAAGAAAAAACACATTCAAGAAGAAACTATGGGCTTTTTCCTAACACGACCACCCTATTTAACCTAATATTATATTATTATAAATATAATTCAACCTGTAAACCTGCTAAATATTTTTTTCTCGACAAAATAACATTCATTCACAAACACAAATTAACCTATTTAAATCACACAACCTGAGCATTATCAACCATAAACTCACCCCTCTGATATATCACACAAGTCAACACATCAACATGTTTCCATTCATATAAACAACACAAGTTTCAAAACCAGCAATTCACAGTCTCCAAGTCAACAAACCAACACAAACCAAACCACACAACAACGTTCATATCCTAAAGTGGCATAATATACAACAGAAGCAAAATGAGCTACGGCATGCCCGACAGGTCGTCATCTATGTACACAGCTGCTCAAAACCTGCAGGATCCCCACAACTCATCCAGTAAGGCCAGCAGGTCACATATCATCAGAATCACCTACAATGCATAAACTAGGTGAGACATATAAATTTCAGTAAGCAGAAATTATGCATGATGCTGTGAATCTTTTAAAATCCTCCCCATACACTCTCTTTTGAAATCACCAATTTATTTATGAAACACTCGCAGGGACGTGACTCACTATTATACACCGGACTGAACTCAATCCACCCATATATATAAAACGGTGGCCTACGCTGGGTAGCCGCCAGGGTCTCCCTGGTTACCGCCGCTCCTGTGTCGCCCAAAGTAAAGTCACGTCAAGAGACGGCGCCAGGGTCTCCCTGGTCG
The DNA here is from genome assembly GCA_037126765.1 of Stenogyne calaminthoides. Taxonomy (NCBI): domain Eukaryota; kingdom Viridiplantae; phylum Streptophyta; class Magnoliopsida; order Lamiales; family Lamiaceae; genus Stenogyne; species Stenogyne calaminthoides. The sequence goes on from JBBCBC010000015.1 coordinate 1,116,851, forward strand.
CCCCTCCCGTGTAATCATAAGACGTTGGCCTACGCTGAGTGGTCTACGCCAGGGTCTCCCTGGTCGCATTAACCCCAGGTCGCCCCTTCCGTCCTAGGTGTATAATCAGTGACCAAATCACATCATTTGATCAAATCTCATTTCATGATAATACATGATATGCATGATGCAATGCAATGCAACACATGTTATCTCACAAGTTTCACATTTCACATATCCAATCTACATCAAATACCAAGCTCACCAGCTCTTCCACGGTAATCACTAAATATCAATCAAATTTCACAATCCACATATTATTCACATATTGTCATTTAATCACAAATAAATCACATAATATTATATGTTTATGCATTGTAGTTGCAAATGAATTTTTACTTACCTCAGATTCGGCCAAGCTAATAACTCAAAACTCTTATACCACCTTATTGCCAATCTAATAACTCAAACCTCTTATACCACCTTATTGCCTTTCACTATAGAACAAAATAAATTGTAAATATCATTTCGAATTATTAATTAAGTTAACAAATAACACACTTACCCTTTTGTTTGTAAATATTATTTAATCGATCCACTTTCTACAATTATCACTATTATACAATATTTAACCACTAACTTATTAGTCCCTAATTATTCTATCAACCTTTATCTAAGTATGTAGAATAGATTATACGTGTAAATATACATGTGAATGGGAATCTATTTGAACTCATACAAACTAGACTCAATCACTTAAAATTCTCTCATTCAATACCAGAAGACAGGTATATGAATATAATTCACACATAGCATATATCAAATAAATGTAATTACTTGTGTGATTAAAAACTAGTCTACTGGAAGTGTAATATATTAGGGTTTGTTAGTTTCACAATAAAACCCTAGATGTTTCCTTGGTACTGATGTTTCCAATATCTAGATCCCTCCTCTCAATAATTGTGTTGCCGCCTTACTTAGAGTGTGTTTTGAAACACTTAAAACAGCTTTCAGAAGCACTTATTTTCAAAAGCTATGAGAGGGGACTTTAAAAATAAGTGCTTCTAAAAGTTGTTTTAAGTGTTTCAAAACACGCCCTTAGTATACTTATACTATTTATTATTAATTGTTTTCTATTATCTCCTAAAAGAGATATGTGCTACACGTGCACAACTTCTAAGTTTTGATGTGTTATTATATATATATTATTACTACTTTGATGTCAAAGAAGAGAGATAATATATATATAGTACTAGTTCATTAGTGAAGCTTAGTACACGGACTATGCGCACATATATTAACCGTTGCTTAATTACTAAGGTACACACATATATACGTTTATATCTCATGAATTTATTCTTATTTAGCCTTTATTTTCTAATCACTCACTTTCAAAAATCATCACCTTATACACATTTTAATTTGCCACCAACAATTAAACAATTTGCATTATGCATCAAAATATGACCGGAGTCCTAATAAATCATATTAGGGTTTTCTCCCCAAGAAATGTAAAAATATAACAAGCACTTAATATTTAAAAGCCATTTAGACACAAGATAAAATAATGCAAAATCACAAGTATCACATAAATAATATTAACTCACAAATAATATAAAATGCACGTAATTCATGAAATATATTGGCCAATGAATAGTGAGAAGCTCGGGTATCACATTTCCTTTTTTTCTTAAAAAAAAAAAAGGAATTGACTTGGTCAAAAAGTCAAGAAGATAAAATTAAATATGCACCGAGTTATCCGGCCATATATTAATAAAAAAAAGGACCTAAATCCGACCCATTTAAACCGACCCAAAACCAACCCAGAAACCGACCCAACCCGAAACCCAATTCAAATTATTGATTAAAGATAAGTCAATAATAAAAATAGGAAATATACACATGGCGGACCAAAAATAAAGGAGAATGAAAAATTAAATGTCACGTGGACATTTACCGGTTGACCAACCGAATTGACCGGTTTTCAGGACTAAAATAAAAAAAAGTGAAAACATACAGGGGCAATATCATAATTTGGAATGTGCATTACCAATTTCAAAACGACCCTAAATTATTGGGCTACAAAAAATTTAATCCCTTCTTATAAATTGTTTTTAAGTCTCTACTCTCTATCAAAATATGCCGATTTTGGTTTTCAGAATATTTTAGGGCATCTCCAACAAGGATCTCTATTTTGGAGTACTCTATCCTCCATTTTGGAGCATGGAGTACTATATATCAAAAATCTTCTCCAACAATAATACTCTATATTATTATATTTTTATTTTTTTTACTTTCTTTCAATTAAATTAATACATTTAAATAATTCTAGTGTATTGTATATTTTAATATGTGTGTTAGATAATTGTTGTAATTTTCGTTAAAAGTACGTAATATTTATTTTGTATGAGTCATTATCTCGTAATTTTATTTTTTAGTTCTTGTTTGAGAAAACAATTATTATTACAACTAATAAAAACTTGTAATTAGTTCTTGTTTGAGAAAATAATTATTATTAAAACTAATAAAAATATTTTAGTTCTTAATGTTAAAAATAATTAGTTCAATTTGTAATTCTTTTCGTTCATGGTGTAGTATATAAATGACCAAATAGTAGTAAAAAGAAAATAAGAAAGAAAAAGAAAATGGCAATGTGGTAAATAAACCCTCCTCTAAACTGAGTACTTCAAATTTGAAGGGTTCTTCCCAATCCTCTATCCTCCAAATGAATTTTGGAGTATTGTTGGAGTGGTGCCATACTCCAAATCCAAGAGTATCTGTGAGAGTGATTAGGAGATCACCGTTGAATTGGTGATTGAGAAGATTTACAATTAATAGAGATTTACAGCGTACAACAACCTTGACCGCTATACAAGGAAACAAATCAAGGAAACAAATCAATGAATTAATCTAGGAAATATCCTAACTAAAACAGTATATGGTCAAACTAAGTACTATCTCTAATACCCCCCGACAAGCGTTGCGTGGGATGCAAGCAAACACAAAGCTTGTAACGGAGAAATTCAAAAGACGGACGAGGAAGACTCTTCGTAAAGATATCTGCTAACTGAAGTTCTGAAGGAACAAATCGAGTAGCAAGCTTCCCGGAAGACACCAATTCACGGACGAAGTGATAGTCAAGATCAATGTGCTTAACCCGCTTGTGACCAACATGATTTTGACTGAGGAAAATGACACTTTTGTTGTCACAAAGCAATAGGGGCCGAGATGAGGGCAACACCTGAAACTCTCGAAGAAGATTAGAGAGCCAAACTAGCTCAGCTGATGCATTTTCCATGGCACGATATTCGGACTCACAGCTGGAACGTGCAACTGTAGGCTGCTTCTTTGCACTCCAGGAGACAAAATTTCCCCCAAGAAAATTAGAGTAACCATATGTAGAACGTCGTGTCTCAATGCAATGAGCCCAGTCAACATCGGAGTAGCCCACAACCGAATACTCAGAATGCTTCTGGAAGGATAAACCATAGTGTACGGTGCCCTTGACATAACGAAGAATACGCTTGACAGCAAAGAAATGATCATCCGTAGGAGAATGGAGAAACTGACTTACAAGATTCACAACATACGACAAATCAGGACGAGTGATGGTCAAATACTGAAGTGCACCAACTAACGACCGATACAAGGTCGGATCACGAAAAGGCGAACCATCACTAACGAGAGCTTCTCCTACTGCCAAGGGAGTCAAAATCGGTTTCGAGTCAGTCAACTCCGCATGCTCAAGAATGTCATGGGCGTACTTTGCTTGCCCAACAAAGAGCCCATTCGAGGTGTATGATACCTCAAGCCCGAGAAAGTAGTTGAGACGACCAAGATCTTTGATCGCGAACTCCCGATGTGTACGGGAGATGAACTTGCGGAGCAATGCCGGATCATTACCTGTAATAATAATATCATCCACATACAAAAGAAGGTAGATGATGGACGTACCCCTAGAGAAGTAGAAGAGGGACGAGTCAGAACGACCCTGACAAAAACCCAGGCTCAACAAGTAAGTGCTGAACCGCTGAAACCAAGCAAGTGGAGCTTGACGAAGACCATAGAGAGCCTTCTTAAGGCGACATACATGATCCGGAAATCTGCGGTCCACAAAACCAGGAGGCTGAGACATAAAAACGGGCTTGTCAAGAATGCCATTGAGAAAGGCATTCTTGACATCCAACTGATGTAGATGCCAATTGTGCTGAACCGATAGGGTCAATACAACTCGAACAATTGCTGCTTTGACAACTGGACTGAAAGTGTGGTGAAAATCCGTGCCAGGGACCTGGGTGAAACCCTGAGCAACTAACTGAGCCTTGTGTCGTTCAACAGAGCCATCAACATGAAATTTTGTCCGAAAAACCCATTTGGACCCAACAATATTAGTATTCGGAGGTCGAGGAACCAGATCCCAAGTCTGATTCGTACGGAGGGCATCAATTTCCTCCTGCATAGCAGCTAACCACTCAGGAGATTTGGCAGCAGACTTGAAGCCACGAGGTTCAGAGGCGGCAACAAGAGCAGAGAGAAGGGCGGTGGATGCAAGATCAACCGGGTAACGGGGCTTGAAGACCCCCGCCTTGGCGCGAGTGGTCATCGGGTGAGTGGGGGCAAGAGCCGGCTGAGGTGCTATATTGGGGTCGACAGCGCCGATCGAGGTGCAGAACCTACCGGGCAGAGCAGACAAGGTGCATCGGGCGGACAGGGCATGTCAAGTGGGGGCATGCCGGGCGCAGTGGTCAGGGGCAGCGCGCGATGCACTACATCATCATCAGGTAGGGGAGGCCGCATGGGCACAAGAGGTATTGGGGGCAGTGGGCGGAATAGTGGGCGGACGAGAAGATACGTCACCAGAGCCGAGGCCTGATGCCTCCAGAAAGGTTGTGATGTCGAGATCCTGAAGTCCCGACGAAGAAGGCGCACGAGAGAACGGAAAATAGAGCTCATCAAATTGAGCATGGCGAGTGATGAATACTCGTGAAGAATCCGGATCCAAGCAACGAAAACCCTTATATGAACTGCTATAGCCAAGAAAAATACAAGGACGACTGCGAGGTGCCAACTTATTCTCTACATAGTCTCTCAAGAAAGGGAACACACAACAACCAAAAGGCTTGAAATTACCATAATTCGGGGCCGAACCAAATAAGAGTTCAAAAGGAGAAGTGCCAGACAAAACCGAGGATGGTAGCCGATTAATGATGTACACGGCTGTAGCAAATGCATCGAACCAAAGTGATGCCGGTGCATGTGCATGAAAGAGCATGGATAAACCTGTCTCATAGATATGACGATGCTTACGTTCAGCCCTGCCATTCTGCTGTGGTGTATACGGGCAAGAGAGACGATGATGAATGCCATGGAGATTCATGAAGTTACGAACTCTAGTATTGACAAATTCAGTACCCCCATCACTCTGAAATTTTTTAACAGTAGTAGAGAATTGATTGCAGACAAAAGTGTGGAAACGCACCAAAGTATCATAAAATTCGGACTTAGCACGTAACGAAAAAATCCAAGAAAACCGTGAGTAATCATCCACAAAAGCAATATAATAACGGAAGCCATCAGAAGTAGAAATGGGTGCAGGACCCCACAAATCACAATGAATTAATTCAAGCACACAAGCAGCACGTTTTTCATTCAACGGAAAAGATAGTCTTTTACTCTTTGCCAATTGACAAGAGTCATAAATACCAGGGTTCGGTAAAATAGAAGTAATAGATAAATGCCCTACTTTATTCAAATGAGAGATAACAGAAAATGGGACATGCCCCAAGCGTAAATGCTATAACTCAAAACTAGCCTTCAACACTTTTGACTTAATGGCTGCCACCAAAGCTGGAACACCCCGATCAAGTAAATATAAGCCCCTTTCACACCTTCCCTGAGCCAGTATTTGCTTTGTCACCCGATTCTGAATCGCAAAGAATTTATCAGAGAAAATGAGATCAACCGGAAAATCAGACGTCAGTTTACTAATAGATAAGAGATTTTTGGTAATGTGAGGCACAACCAACACATCGAGCAGTTTAACATCAGCAGATAACTTACTAGTACCAACATGCGAAATATTTAATGAATTTCCATTACCAACAATTACTGAACCATTACCAGAATATGGCTCATAAGAGTCCAGGGCAGATGTCTGATTCGTCATGTGAGCAGAAGCACTCGAGTTCAAATACCAATCAGGAGTCAGGTCAGAGACATTGCATTGTGATGTAAAGGCCTGTGCCAGGTTGGCAGAAGTAGTGGTCCTCCGAGAAACAAGAAATTGAGGGAACTTATCGGCATAATGTTCCCCACGACAAAGTTAACAGCGAGGAATGTAATTACGACGTCCACCACTCAATTGGCCTTGACCCCCCGATTGGCCTGAACCACGATTCTGACCACCCTACTGACCATGATGAAAACTGCTTCGCTGACCACCCTGTTACTGACCATTACGCGAATTCTGTTGCTGACGTCCGTCTTTCACGGCAGTAAAGGCTGCTGGGGGCACAGGGTTGCCCTCCATCGCCTTGTGCATGAGGTCATATTGTTTCGCCTGATTGAGAAGGTCACGGAAAGCAGGCATTGGAGACATCGCCATACGAGTATCCGCAAAACTAGCAAACTGAATACCCAGTCCACGCAAGAACCAATGAGCCTTGTCGAATTCATCCACAAGTCGACCAATTGCGGACAACTGATCACAAATAATTTTAAACTTACAGCCATAATCGTCAATTGAGAGATCGCCTCGGCGCAAAGATAATAATTCTTCACGCAATTGATGGGTCCGAGAGGCAGATGAGTCAGAGAAGGCGGCTTCTAGGGCAAGCCACACTGCACGCGACGTCGTGCAGGTGAGAACCTCAGTCATAGCATCCTGCGACAGAGAAGTGAAGATGACGCTGAGCAAGTTTTTATCCTTCAGACGCCACGCGACGAAGGCCGGGTTCGAGGTTTGAACGCCGGTTTCAGAGGTGATTGTGGGAGAGGGGGCGACGGTAGATCCGTCGAGATGACCCATGATGTCGAAACATTCAGCCATGGTGTAATACTGACAACGCCATGGGAGAAAAGTCTCAGCCGTGAGTTTGAGCGGCACCATATTGATCATTGTGTTGATGGGCATATGATCGGTTTGAGCGGCCATTGAGAGAGATAAGGAGAAGATTGCGAGAAGAACGGAGGGGACCAGTCCGACTTCTACAGATTACCAGCGGAACGGAGGGGACCAGTCCGATTCCGGCGACGATAAGAGAAAGAGGCGGAAAGCAAGAGCGGCGGCCGTGAGGGGAAGATTAGGGTTTAGGATCGTTTTAGGCGTTATACCATGTGAGAGTGATTAGGAGATCACCGTTGAATTGGTGATTGAGAAGATTTACAATTAATAGAGATTTACAGCGTACAACAACCTTGACCGCTATACAAGGAAACAAATCAAGTTGTTTGACCGCTATACAAGGAAACAAATCAAGGAAACAAATCAATGAATTAATCTAGGAAATATCCTAACTAAAACAATATATGGTCAAACTAAGTACTATCTCTAATAGTATCCTCTAAAATGGAAGATTGTTGGAGATGGCCTTAGAAACGATTAAATTAAATATAGTAGTAACTAATTTTCGTTTTTGGGCCTTTTTAGTAAAAGCAAAACGAGTATTTAACCAAGAAGCTCCTTTACCCCGAGCCCAGCCCAGCTAAACTAACCAATTCAAATTCATTAAAATTTCAATTTTAATAAAAATCATCTTAATAATTTCTAAAACACTCTTCAGAGCTCCGTTTGAAGTACAGCAATGGCGTCTTCTTCTCTCCGCCGCCTCCGCCACATCTACTCGCAGAAACCCACCTCTACCGCCTCATTCATAACCCCAACCATTGAAAAAACATCCGCCGTTTCTCAAACAACCACCGAGAAAGAATCATCCACCCCCAGCCGCAGCCTCCTCCACGCTTACTTAAAGAAACCCACCGCCGCCGGGAAATTCGAAATCATCGTTAATAAATTCAAGAAAAACTCAAGTAAGAGCGGCTTCAGGGCCAAGCACGTAATATACAAAACCACCGTTTCCCGCCTCGCCAAAGCCGGCCAATCCAATTACATCCACGACATTCTCGATCACCAAAAACAGTTCCCCGATATTCAAAACGAGAATTTCGCCGCTCGCTTGATTCGTTTGTACGGCGATGCCAAAATGCTGGATCACGCACTCCACCTGTTCGACGAAATGCCTGACTTAAAATGCCCAAGAACAGTTCTTTCCTTTAACGCTCTTTTAACCGCCTGTTTATCTTCCAAAAATATTAGTAAAGCGATTGAAATATTTCAGCAATTTCCCACAAAACTATGTATCAAGCCTAATGTTATATCGTACACAACGGCCATGGCAGCTTTCTGCAAACAGGGAAAGCTCGATAAGGCCGTTTCGCTGCTGGACGAGATGGAGGAGAACGACGTCGTTCCCAATGCCATCACGTTCGACACTCTGTTCACTGGGTTGTACCGCGCTGGTAAATTTTCCGAGGGGGAGAAATTGTGGAATTTGATGAGGGAAAAGAAGGTTGTTCCTGATTTGAGATGCTATAACTCGAGGATGAATGGTTTGGTGAACGAAAAACGGACATCAGAAGCTTTGGAATTGCTGAAAACAGAGATTGTGGAACAGGGGTTGAAGGCGAATAGCTACTCGTACGCCGTGTTCATCAAATTGTTCGTAAACGAGGGAAATATTGAGGAGGCGAAGAAATGGTACGCGGAGATGGTGGAGCTCCAACTTGACCCGATTTTTTTCACGTTCACGGGGCTCATTGAACTTGCTTGTGTTAAGAATGATGCTGATTTTGCTTTGGAGGTGTGCAACGCGGCTGTTGGTTTAAAGAAATGGATTCCGTGTAAGATTGTGCAGAAAGTGATCGACTTGCTCGTTGAGCAGTCGAAAATGGATGAGGCGAAGCAGCTTTTGGAGGCGATTAGGACGACGAGGGGAATGTACGCCGAGCTCTCACTTCCGGGAGGTGAAGAGTAGTACTTTTTTCATGCTTGATGCCATTTATTTTTTCTTGCAATGCATGTTATGAACCTTTTGACACATTATTTCTGGATGTTGATTTCACTGATATTAGAAGCATTAAAAGCATGTGTTAGTTGATGAGATTGATTCAATTGCTTAGGTTTTGGGAAAGATGAGTTTCCTGGTCCGTTTTGACGTGTTTATAGAGGTTGAAAATGCCGGTTTGATTCCTCTATGCCGTTGACAAAGTCTTGTATGAACTAGGTGTATCATGCAGTTCAAGAATGTGCAATTTTTAACGTATTATTTATTTTCGTTGAGCATTATTAGTTGTGCACCAGATATTACTCAATAAGAGCTGTTAATCATGTTCAGTGAAAACAACTAATACCATTTAAAATGCATTCAGAGTTAATATGTTGAAGTAATCTTGCTACTTCATCTTTTGTTAGGTTTAGAATACTAGTTACACATGATCTTTAGTGTTGAAAGTGATACCTATCTTAGTAGCTTTCCTTGCTTGGTTAATTTGGGCTGCTAAGTCTTTTTGGGCTTTTATCTTAAGGCCTTGCTCGTTTATTTTGGGATGCCTTTCTTTTATTTTAAATCCATATGTGGGTTTTGTTCTTGGGCCTTCGCCTTTGTTAATTATGCGCTGTTAGGCCCATTTGAATTTCTTAGTTTTTAGGGTATTTTCCTTCTTCCAATTAGGTCGGGTTGTTCATATCCTCTTTTAATTTTTCTTTCATAAATGTCTATCTATTTAGCTTCCTCTTTGAAGGAGACTGACTATAACAAACTTATTAGAAAATCAGTAGTATTGCAAAATTCATTTTCTGCAGATTGTTAGAAAATTCTATGAAGCACGACACAAATACCTCAAATGCTGTGTAGAAAAAAAAAGAAGAAGACATTTTTGGAATTGAAGCATAGAATATTACGGTCTAAAAAAGGTTTTATGTTTCAAAAAAATAATTTATGTACATAACCGGGGTTCACACAATTATTTTGTCATTAATGATAGCCTATACATATATATACAAAGACTTGAAAACACATAAGGCTATTGATCATATATTAGATACTCCCACTGTCCCACAGTTGTTTGAATATTCACTATTTGACTCGTGTTTTAATGAGCGAGTTGTTTATTAATATTTGAAATGATAAAGAGATTTTTACGGTGGGTATGATAGTGCTATCCCTCATCTATCCTACAATACCTTAAAATTCACTTTATCATTTCATATACTATAAACAACTCGTTCAATAAAACATGAGCCAAAAAGTGAAATGTTCAATTGACTGCGGGATGGAGGGAGTACAAAACAAAAATGCCAAATAATCAAATGTAGCACATGCTTTTGGGTTTTCATCAATTTTAACACATACTTCCAAATTTAACACATATTTTCACTTAATAATTGAAAACATCCCGAGTCACCATTTTTGGCAAGATTCGTCTGATGTGGTTGTCCGAATTAACAAATCCTGCTGATGTGTAAATATTAAAATAAAAAAAATAAAAAATTTCACCACTTAAAATTAGAAAATAGTGACCCGAGATGTTTTTATAATCCGCGTTTTCTAATCTCAGGTGGTTATATTTTTAATTTTAATAGTTACACGTCAACAAGACAATTGGATTTCGGTGACCATATCAGATAGACCTTCTCGAAAATGGTGAATCGGGATGTTTTTAGATAATAAGTGAAATTATGTGCTAAATTTGGAGAGAGAAAAAAATATGTGCTAAAATTGATGAGAAACCAAAAGTATGGGCTATATTTAATTATTTGGCCAAACAAAAAACATGAGTAATCCACACACATATATTATGTATATATATTATGTATAATGCACCCATAAATCTACATAAAAAAAGTTACACAAATATTAATTAAATTATACAAACATACATATAAATAACCAATAAATTTTGGAGAGACCCTCTTATGAAATATTGCACACTATGAATATCTGTAATACATCATAAATTAGGCAACTAAATCAAAAAACTTGAATATGTGCAATACATCATAAATTAGACAATTAAATCAAAAAACTCACGGGTCGGACAGAGGTTGTGGGCTATGGGCTTTAGGTTAGGCTGTTTTCTAGAATATTTATATATTTATAGAAGGATATCTCGATCAAATATGTGTTGTAGCTTAATAGTTTGGGGTTTAATTCTTATTGAATACGTAATTTTTAAATATTTTTTATTTTTGCCAAGTTTTTTTGTGTTACTACAACTATATATTACTACATGAAAAAAATGTGATACTTATAGAAACAAAATGTATTACTACGTGAAATAAAAATTACATTTAAAAAAAAAATATTATCATTCTTCATGTGTTACTGAATGGATAATAAATGTTACTACATTGATATACTGAAAAAAACTTCATATCTTATGTAACATGTATTAAAACATACCGTAACACATGAATGTTCATAAGGTAACACATGAGTCACAGGTAACATATTGTTGTTTATATGGTAACACATGAATATTCACATAGTATTACGAAATATATGTATACAGTGTGTCATATTACTAAAAAATATGTGTTACTACATGAACAAAAATAGGTTACCCTATGAAGAAAAACATGTTACAATATGAACAAAAATCAATACAAGCGTGAATCTCAATCCAAAAATACAGATTTAAAGAACAACGTGAGAAGAGTGCAGAAGAATCTGAAAAACTACGTTAGAAAATCGAGAGAAAAAAGAATGGAAGGACCTGTAAATTTACAAAGATGAGAAAATTGAAGAAAACGAGAAGAATAAGAAAGAATTTGAATAAGAAAGAGAAAAAAAGAAAAAGAAGAACAAGAGAAGAGAAACCCCTAAAACGTTCGCGCCGCTATGAAAACAAACAAGATCTGATCTGTTATCGCGGCATCTCTTGCGAGGAAGAAGAAATCCAGAAGAAGGAGAAGCAGGTCTGACCAGCAAAATAAAAACTTAATATTTTGGGCCAAAATTAGATCAGATAGTACATAAATCATAGTATGCAATATTGCATATAATATTTTACCTAAATTTTGGGTGGACTTCATCTTCCAGTTGCCCCTAATAGAGTTTAGTTGGACTTCACTTACCACTTGCCCAAAAATCCGCTGATGCGGTCAAGAGTGGTGGTATACTGAATTTATAGTATAAAAAAATACTGCACTCATCAAAATTTGATATAGCGAAATGTTGATATGGTAAGGGTGTAATAATTAAAATTTCGGTATGAATGATTACTGAATTTTCGATATGAAATCATATATATTTTAATATATCGAAATTCAACATTGTGGTATACATAAATATTTTATACGTTATTGGTATGACTTTTCAGGTACCAAAGATCTCGATATTATACGATATGATCCGGTATTTTCAGTATTACCATACCAAATCACTGAAGATGAGTCATAATTGATTTTTTTTTCTACTAATAATAATAATTGACCGTTAAAAATTGAGTGTTTAAATCAAATATAAAAGTATATGGTCATCAGTTAAGTAATAATTTTATTTTTAAAAATCACAGCGGCAAATAATTTGACCGTTAGGTTCAAAATTTAAATTTAAAATATGTGACCGTTGTCCTTTGAGTAATTATTTTTTCAAAAAAATTATATCCCTAACGGTAATATATAATTTGATCGTTAGCTAAATCCCTCCCGTTATAAATACCCTTTTTACTCTCCAACACAATTCACCACCTCCCAATTCTTTCTCATTTCTTCTTTTCTCTCTGGTCTATACACTCAATTCAAATATTAGCTTTCTTAACTTTTATATCTTCCTTTGGTTGTAAATTCTATTATTTGAATGGAAAAAAAAGTTTCTAAGATAAAAAGAGAGAGAAATTTACAGATACAAATGCAATTTTTTTGTGACTCTCAGGTACAAAGTGCAAAATTTTTTTTTTTCAAACAAAGTACAATTTTTTTGTACCTTAAAGTCACTAAAAATTGCATTTGTACCTTAGAGCTTTTTGCTCCCTATTTTTTGTACATGAGAGTGATTAATTCTATTTGAATTTCCACATTTCATTTCCTTTTCCTCTGATGTTAATACTTTCTTGTCTTTAATTAACATGTTTTCTTTGGATCGTGAATTGGAATGTGATGCATTCCAATTCATTCCGTAACATTATAGGAAATAGTCGTCTGCTAAGGGGTGTGCAAGGGAAAAAAGTGGCTATTACTATTTGGGCATGTATTGTTTGGAGGCTTTGGTAGGGTATAAATGATTTGATTTTTAGTGATACGGTGTTTAGTCCTGAGAATGTGATGGATGACATTAAAGCTAGACTTTGGAGTTGGTGTTATGTAATGAAAATAGAATGCTCTAGTTTCAACTTTATAGATTGGCTTGAAAATTCGAGAATGGTTTTAGGTTGTTGATATTGTAAATATTTTATACTCGGGTACATTGGTTACACTCATTAATAAAACTTTCTTTTAACTATAAGCTCAATACTTAAGCTGCATTATATTCTCAGCATGATTTTGTTAAAACGAAATGCAAACAGGTTTGCTTTTAATTAATTTGATACATAGGAGAGAGTATGAGACCAACATATAAGAATATATAAGAGTTGTGAAAATTCACATTCGTGTGTAAGCATATAGGAGCATTGGTAATAGAAACAATTGATTTTATCACAAGTAATATTGATTATATTATTCACTGAAAATAACTATACAAGAATTTACCTTAGAGTACTGTTGCTATCAATTGCTCTATCATATGTGATCTAAATTTGGGTAAAATGAATAGGTTTGTGGCGGAAGATGAATCCAATATGGGAATGGATATTTTGCATCTGAATTTGATCATGATATTAAATCATCTTGGAGATACAATGGAGGTGGATTAAATAAGTAACATAACTTAACTTCCACATTTTTAATAATTTGGTGAAATAATTTGAAATAAAACATATTTTTCCATTTTAATTTCTTAGCTTTTCGGGTTTTTTCCTTCTGCCTATTGGGCCGTGTTGTTGTTCATCCTTTTTTTCATTTTTCATTTAATAATACTACCTATTTAGCTTCCTTTAGAGGGAGAGTATAACTAATTTCTTGGAAAATTAGTAGTATTGCTCAATTGGTTTTCTGCAGATTGTTAGCTATCAAAAATTTGATGTGTTGTCTGCTCCCCTCCTCATTAGTCCAGGTATATCAATTAAAAATTTCACAAACTCAATCATAAGAAGATCTGGAGTTTGAATCACAAATCCCCTATATTACTAATATAAAGTTTAGTTTGATGATATGTCATTTTGTGGTTCATTTGGATGATGTGTGTTAATTTGAATGAATTATCACATAGTGGAATTCTAATCACTTGAGTTCAGTATCTATTTAAGTTTCTTTGACACTCAAGATTGTTGCCAAAAATTAAGCAGGAAATATTAAAATGGTAAGAGTATATATCATTTTGCAACCTATAATATGACTCTTTTTATCAATTTACGATTTGTATAAATTTTATCATTCGATTGTTATCTACCCCCTGTTTTAAATTTTAATTGTCCACTTTCCGTAAATAATCGTCCTAATTTTGTTTGACCATTTTCTAAAAAGGAAATAAAGCAATTTTCAATACTATTATTTCTCTTTACCAAACCCACTTTACACTATTTATTACTATTGTTTTCCTTCATCAGTAATCAGATAATAAAAAATAGGGCGGAGGGAGAACATTATATGAAATTGACATATTGCCGCCTCAAGCAACAATGCAAAATTATCTTTAGAGTATATTGGATAATTCCTTTTAAGAGTTGTTGGTATATACTACATCCGTCCCATAAATATATGCACACCTACTTTATTATTGAGTTTTTATGAGCGAGTTGTTTATTAGTATTTTAAATGATAAAATAATTTTTAAAGAAGGGTATTATAGATTTACCTCTAATCTATTGTATGCATTTTTAAAAATTATTTTATCATTTCAAATATTAATAAAAAACTCGCTCGCAAAAACACGCGAAAACAGTAAACGTGCATATATCTTTGAGACGGAGAGAGTATATGTTAAACTAGACAAGACATTTGCGCTTTAGCTTTTGCAGACATCATTAAAAGTTTTGATAATAGATCGATCCACTGGCCAAAGGGAAAAAAAATGACGTCAAACTTCTTGTTTTTCTTGCTTATTGTTTTAAAAGCTTGAATTTTATATGTGATCAAGCAATTAAAGATGATAATCAAAATAAAGTATGCTTTTTATGATATAATTATATTAAAAGGAATTAACTTGAGAAATTAATGAAATATATTATAACTTTTCATAAAATATCCAAGCAAGCATACCAATTACGAGTATGTCTCTGGTGAAACCTGTTCATAGTATGTAATTTATACCAATACATTTATCAATTGATACAATTACACTTATAAGCTGAGATCATAATATTAAATGCTATATGTATTAATTTATAAAAGTAATGGTATATCAATTTATAAGTGTAATGATATAAGTTTCTTGTTATGAATAAATTTCACTAGAGGGTTTGTGTTCTATTACATATTGATCATCAATTGTTTTCTGAATTAGAAGTTTACTTTTCATTTTTTTATGAGAGCTCACGGCACAAGTATTACACAGATTGGTGCTCCTGAGCGAAAGACATAACATGTCGAGGGATATCATCTCCAACCCAAGCTTAAGGGAGGAGATATTTAGTTGCCATCTTAGCCAGGTTATGAGCTTCGGTGTTGTGTTTGCGTGGGCAATATCGTACTCCCGACACTGGGGAGTTCCGAGTTAGTTTTTGGGCCGCGAGGATAAGACTTTCTTCATATCCTTTATAGGGACTGTCAGTGGAGATGACACTTATAGCTTCTTTAGAGTCCGAAAGGATCGTGATAGTCTCCCGAGAGATAGTGTTCCAATAAGATATTCAATCCATGATGGCTATAATTTCAGTAGCAAGAACCGATCCCAGAGGGTTAATCTTATGACATCCGGCTGGAAGGGGTTTTCTTTCTTTGTCATGTATAAAGAAGCCAACTGCAAATGCCTTGGATGATTCTTTGTAGGCTGCGTCGACCTTCATAATATAGTTATCTTGAATACGCTCGGTGTGGTATGACGACACGGAGTTGGGAAAAGGAGTGTTTTCGATTGTGACTTTGGTCTTTTCGTAGTGGAATTTCTCCAGGAAGGCCTCGGTCCAGCTGGCTTGAATTTTCCGCCCTAGGTGGGTTCCGCCTTTTGAGAGTAGAATGTCACATCTCTCTTTCCAGACTCCCCACATCTTAGTAACAACTTGTTCCAGTTCGGTATCTTCCATGGTAAGAATTAGATGAATGACCATACTATCAGCTGAGACCCCTCTCGCTTTCTTTATATAAGGCCACCATTTTGTTTTGTTCCAAGCTTCTTTCACTCCCTGACAAAACAAAATGACATGATTAGTATTAGCATTTGGATGTCCACAAATAACGCACCTGGGGTGACACGGGACGTGATGCGCTTCCAGGTTAGCTTCTGCTGCAATTGCGTTTTGGTCTGCTTTCCAAAGGAAGATTCTAACTTTGGGGGCGATATTGAGATTCCAAATCCTGGACCAAAACCTAGGAATCATACTAGAAGAACCTGTATCTCTGTTGTCGGTATTGAAAGATGTTGGGTGTGCATTCCAGTACGCTGATTTAACAGTGACCCTTTTTGGAGTAGTGCCAGAAACGGGAATCGGAGAGGCCCTGGTGATCGATAGGGATGTTTTTAATAGCTTCTGACTCGTAATTGAGAAAAAGGTTGTTGAGTTTTGACTGGTCCCACTCATGAGAAGTCGTGATGAGCTCATGTACTCTGATATTATTGTCGTAGGTGGTTCAGGAGGTGATCTTTCCTGAAGAGAGATTTGGTATCCAATGATCTTTTCTCACTTGCACCTTTTTTCCGTCATGAATTTTCCAAAAGAGGCCCTCGGAAATGATTGGTTTGCTCCACATTATAGAGCGCCAAATATAGGAGGGGTTTGATCCTAACGTGGCCTCCATAATGTCTGTGTGTTTGAAGTATCTAGCTTTTAACACTTTGGCTACCAGAGAATCCGGGTAAAGGATGATTCTCCAGATTTGTTTTGCCAGGAGTGCTTTGTTGAAGGTGACAAGGTCCCTAAAGCCCATCCCTCCCTCCTTCTTAGGTTTGGTTAGTGATTTCCAATCCTTCCAATGAATCCTCTTGTCCTCCGGGTTACCCCCCCACCAAAACCTAGCAAACATCTGTTGGGGTTATACGTGAAAATATGCTTTTACTTTGTATAACCTATGTATTAAACACTTATTTACTGAAATAAATTATTTATCACAATTGCTTTAAATATGATTGAATGTTATATATATTTATTGTAAACCGTTCATATAATAGCACATGTTACATTGTAGTTAACGTGGTGATACTAGATCACAGAAGATCACGTTAACAGTCCCTTGTAAACTAGTGCGTGTTTCACAACTTAGATAGACCCGAACAGTCTATTGGTAGAAGTTGATGTGTAAGGCTCATATTGACTTGTCTTGACCAAGAGATTACACTAGTGCATTCGATGCGCTGAAGCGAACCTGCAGAGAGGATAAACTCATTCGCACTGACTTAAGGGATGAAGAGTCAGACCTCAGTGGTTGTTGATTTCTTAATCTCTGTCACTTAATAAAGACCGTGTGCGATTAGTAGTTATTTCTTTGACTTATAAATGGGAAGAGAATCATTGCGACTTCGATACCCTATATCTTGGGCAATAATATTAATTGCACGACAGTTGCTAAATTAATACAGAGAATCATGTGCTTGCAAAGTCTTGCGTGATTGGTCCCCTTGGTGGGCTCGGAACCTTTATCATACCAAATCTTGCAAGTGGAATTAATTTTTCGTTATGGATAATAAAGCTGAGCTGTCCTTACTCCAAGGATAAATATATTAATTAATATAAAGCTTTTCAGTGGCTTAATTAATTAATGGACTAAATAATCTTAAACACGGGAAATAATAACTAGGAGCCATATTACCGTAATATGAGTTAATGTTGGATAGTGCAATATTAATTATATAGTGGTATTAATTAATATTAATGGGCTGAATTATATTGCGGCTCAATATTGGAATTCAGAAGCCCATTGGAAGGTCCATCTTAATTCTCCTAAAGGCCCCTCAAGTAGTCCAAATTATAGTCCAATAAATAAAAGGTGCTTAAAATAAAATAAATGATTGTTGCCTAATATTTCTTGATTTTTTCAAAAAAATTAAAGAAAAAGAGGGAGAAGAAATTTTCTTGAAAAGATTTTATGGAAATGATATAAGTATTCTTGGAATACAAGATTATCTCATAAATTCAAGATATCTCCCACTTGGTTTCTTTAAAGTGTTTTTTTCGAAAATTATGTATAAGAAAGGGAAGAAAGATTTTCTTGATTATCTTGGAAAGATTTTATGAAGAAAGATATGTATTCTTGGAATACAAGAATATCTCATAAATTCAAGAAAGATCCAATCTTGCAAATCTTCTTGATATTTTTGAAAATTAAGGCTAAATAAGAGTGTGAGATTTTTGTGGGAAAATACACATGGAAAGAAGAATATATGAGATATATTCAAGATTTCTTGGAGATCAAGAAAAGATATTTCCTAACCCTAATTGACCCTAAAATTTGACCAACCCCCCTCTTATAATAGGGGATGAATTTTTCATCCTCAGTGCAATTCTATGTGTTGGAAATATTAGAAATCCACAAAGTTGGTGCAACAAATTTATTTTCCTTTATTTTATAAATCGTTCATTGGAGAACCTCCCACCGGGTTATTGAGCGAGGACTTGGGAATACTTGAGAATGACTTTTGGTTGAAACTCCTAGAAATTCCGCATGCTAGGATCTTTTACGTGAATTTTATTTGCATGTCGTTGTTGGTGTAATTATTATTTGAATTCACTTAGGTAAATTCATGCTAGTAATAATTGTTAATTTAAGTTTGTGTTTATGAGGTCATCCCGATAGATCCTGGCATATGTTATCCCAACAATCGGTATCGAGCCCCGGTTCTCTCGATCTTTTAAACTGTAATTTCAATTGTTGTTCATTAAAATTTGAAATTGGATAGTAGAACTGTTAGATCTGTTTTGCAGGTATCCAATTGTCATGGTATTTTAATGTGCCTATTTACATGCAAATAAATTGTGATTTTTAATTCGATTCGTTCGGATTCGTTTTGCCTCGTGAGAAAATCCACGAGTAGATTAGTATTTTTTTGATTTGTTCAATGTAATAGGCTAGTCTAGATCTAGGTTTATTTATTTTATAAATAAATTGTAACTGGATCGAGAATGAAGACGGAGACGAAGAATTAAAGACGGTTGTCCAAGTGCCCGGACGGATGTACTTTCGAGGCTGAAGAATAATTTTATCGCCAAAAAGACGGGACGGGGCGAGCTTGCAACGGGCAGAATTTGACGCGAAAAGGTCAAGGCCCAAAGAATCTTAATCTGGGTGATTGCTATACTTAAAGATCATAATTTATCGGTGAGAATTATGTTGGTTGAAAACGGAGGAACTCGTTAATGATTGTCGATTCGGTGGGGAACCTAACGATGAAAGCAAAAGAAGGGTCTTTGATCAAGATTTGGAATTAAACCATGACAATGAGCCAACTTGATTTATTTTATCTTGATGCTTTTTTTTTAAATTAAATGCAATTTTATTTGTTAAATGTGTTTGCATGATTTAAAATTGTGGAAAAGAAAAAGTATAAAAATTACTAAGTATGAGCTAATTGACAAATTTTACATGACAAAGTGTATGATTTATTTGGGATTCTTTTAGAAATTTCCCAACTGAAAGATGGTTTTCACATGAATAAATTTGATTTGAATATTATAATCACAGGCTCGAGTTTCTCAGATTTAATCATGGTTATTACTTAGGTATAAAATAAATTATTTATGTCGATTTTATATTTACATATCAATTTTGAATTAAAATGTTGTTTTGTAACATGAATGTTTTAAATAGACAAATCACCCAACGTGACCTATTTAAACTATTTTGAGAGATGCATATTCATATTGTTTTAGATTTTGATATGAATTAGATTTCATGTGATAAATTTGTGCTTATACAAATCATTAAGCATGTAAGACCTTTAAATTAACATTCCCTTACTTAAAACATAATTTAAAATTACTTTGGTTGACCTAGATGGAAATGAACAAACCATCCTTGATACTCCAAAAAGGTGAGCCAAGGTCAAGTAAGGAAAAAGAAAAAGTTTGTCTGGGACATTGTAATGAGATG
The DNA here is from genome assembly GCA_037126765.1 of Stenogyne calaminthoides. Classification (NCBI taxonomy): domain Eukaryota; kingdom Viridiplantae; phylum Streptophyta; class Magnoliopsida; order Lamiales; family Lamiaceae; genus Stenogyne; species Stenogyne calaminthoides. The sequence continues at coordinate 1,137,165 of JBBCBC010000015.1, forward strand.
ACAAAAGTGTACTATTTGTTGGGATTATCATGGTATGCTTTTTACTTTGTATAATCACACCGAAGACCTCTTAAGAAACAAATTATTTATCAGCGATGCTTTACATAAAATAGAAGAATTATACCTCATATGGTTCATTAAGAAGTACATGTTACATCCCGTTAGTTTAGTGAAATAGGATCACGTAAGATTAAATTAACATTCTTTGTAACTAAAAAAGTACACTTGCTTTGACTTAGATGGAAATGAACAAAGGATCATTGAGATTCAATATTGGTTTGTCTTCCTTGTATCTTGGGCAATGATATTGATTACACGACGAAAATAGAAGAATTATACCTAAGATTTTTCTTGAGGAAACGATCGTGTGCAATCAACGCCTTTGACTTTTGGGAAGAGGATTTGTACCTTTGTATCTTGGGCAATGATATTGATTACATAAGATTTATCATTTACCAAATCTTGCAAGTGGAATTTGATTTTCCTTGGGAGGCTATGGATTTAATACCAAATCTTGTGGAATTTATTTCCGGTATGGATAATAACCAACCAAGGAAAAAGATGTTAATTAATATAAAACTATTTCAGTGGCTTTTAATTAATTAATGGACTAGATAATCTTAAACACGGGAAATAATAACCTGGAGTCATATTAACAGTAATATGGGTTAAGATGGATAGTGCAATATTAATTATGTAGTGGGATTAATTAATATTTATAGGCTTGAATAATATTGTGGCTTAATATTGAAAATTCAAAGTCCATTGGAAGGTCCAATCTTAATTCTCCTAAAGGCCCCCAAGTAGCCCAAACATAAAGTCCAATAACTGAAAAAGGTGTTTAAAATAAAATATATTATTGTTGCCTAATTTTTTCCAAAATTTCGAAAATTATGGATAAAAGAGGGAGAAAGATTTTCTTTAAATTTTGTTATGGAATGAAGATAAGAATTCTTGGAGTACAAGATTATCTCATTAAATTCAAGAAATCTCCCACTTGGCTATTCATAAAGGAATTTTCAAAAATTCCATAATTTAAGAAGGAGGAGATTTCATTTGGGAGATATATTGGGAAATAGAATATATTGGATATATCCAAAATTGTTTCTTGGAGAAGAAGCAAGGAAATTTCCCAATCTCCCTAAACCCTAATATTTTCGCCCCCCTTTGTATTATAAATAGGGGATGAATATTTCATCATAGGGGATGAATATTTCATCTCCAATGCAATTCCATGTGTTGGAAAAATTAGAAATCCACAAAGGTGGTGCAACATAAAATTTATTTTTCCCTTTTGTTATTATTCGCGAGTGTCCTTCCACCGGATTGACGAGCAAGGACTTGGGAATACTTGGGAAGAATTTTTGGTGTGTTCGTGCGAACGGGATCCACCTTCTAGATGATTGCCACTTCAAGAGGTTAGTTCACGTAAACTCCTAGTTATTCTGCATGCGTAGGATTTACGTGACGAACTTGTATGCATGATTTGTTGTTGTATTATTATTTGAATTAATATATAATTAATTCAGGCTAGTAATAATTGTCAGAATTAAATTTGTATTTAAATTCACCCCAAATAGATTCGGGCACCCAATTCCCCAACAACTGGTATTAGAGCCACGATTTTGGGCTCTGAAATTTAAATTGTAATTTAATTCGTTGTTCATTGAATTTGGAATTGGATAGTAGAATTGGTAGATCTTTTTTGCAGGTATCCAATTGTCATGGAATTTGATGAATGTTTATTTATGCATGCTATAAATTGTGGTTTTTAATTCGATTCGTTCGAATTCGTTTTGCTTCATGAGAAAATCCACGAGTAGATTGAGATTTATTTGATTCGTTCAATGTAATAGACTAGTCTAGATCTAGGTTTATTTATTTTGCAAATAAATTGTGACCGGATCGAAGAGGCGGAGACGAAGACGGATCCGAATCGGGCGAAGAAGTATGGCAAGCGCGTCGCTTAAACATGCCAGGGGAGGCACGCGGCGAAGCGATTGATTGAGCCGCAGACGACGCGGGCGCAGCGCAGTGGCATCGTGTGTGGGTGGGCGAAAGTGCACCGAAGGGGTGTGTGCCGATGAGCTGCGGATAAGACGAGGCCACGCGGGCGCACAGGGGGGCGGGGCTAGGCGAGCGGCGAGATCGGGCAAAAAAGTGGGCGCGGCAAGGGCGCCGCCGAGATCTACCGAGATGCGCCGAGCACTGCTAGGCGACGTGCGCCGGAGTGCGCACGCACGGGCGCTGATCGACACGGCCGGGGGAGTGCAAGGCGTGCACTCCGACTCGCGAGCTGGTCGATGACGTGGCTTGACGTGGCGATTTTTTTTCGAAACGATCGAGTGGGAGCTTTTTGAGTCGAACGAAGAAGGTGAAAGGGACGATTTCTCAAGATCAAGACATGACAAAATTAACCATGACAATTAGATATATGTGCCCAATATGTTTAATTTTAGTTTTGATATTTGCTCTGTTTTTCATGCGTATTTAACTGTGTTTTGGATATGCGATGCATGAGGAGTTATTTTGAAAAAATCTCACTTTCGAAAATTACTAAGTATGATTTAAATAATTAACAATTTTATTCCGGACAATAAAATTGAATTAATTTTGGCCTCCATGATTTATTTATATGTGAATTCTTTTGGAGAAATTACCCCCACGGGACGACCAAAAGATAGCTTTAACATGAATAAATTCCAAACGGATGATTGTGGATTATTATTAGTGGTGACGATGACCCTCCCCACGAGGCTCGTTCAAAGCGAAATAATAATTATGTATTTAATCATGGTTATTACTTAGGTATAAAATTGATATGCATATACTTCCCCGAAGTCCCTGTCAATTTTATATTGGTCAAGTGGGAGCCAACTATTAATCTAGATATTAAAGGTTTGTAACTGTTCTTGTTTGTGACCTGCTTGAATGTGTTTAAATAATGACCCACCCCACGTGGCTTATTTAAACTGTTTTGAGATGTTGGCTGATGCATGTTCATATTTTTTTTGAGATTTTAATATGATACATGTGATCGAATTTTGTGATAATTTTGTGCTTATACAAATCGTTATTTATTTCAGTTCAGCATGTCGCAACCTTTTAATCCCCTGTTCAATTTACTGAAAGACAATTTACTTACTGGTGAAAACTTCGTCGATTGGAATCGAAAATTTACTGTTGTCCTTACTGCACAACATCATAACTGGGTCCTTACTGTCCCAAAACCTGAAAAGCCAACTGATGAGTCCACAAAATTGGATAAGAAAGATTATGCTGACTGGGAGCAGTCAAATGAGATGGCTAAGTGCACTATGCTGGCTTCTATGTCAGACGTGTTGCAACATCAGCATCAACATTTTGAGACCGCTGCAGACATCATGACGAGTCTTAAAGCGATGTTCCAACATCAGAACCGTGTGGCTCGTCAGATCACCATGAGAGACTTGCTCTCCATGAAAATGGTGGAGGGAACGCCCGTAAGGGAGCACGTTCTCCAGATGATGGCTCACCTAAATAAGCTTGAAGTACTTGGCGCTCAATATGATATCGAGACCCAGATCGATTTCATACTCCATTCTCTGCCCAAAAGCTTTGAACAATTTAGGTTGAACTATCAGATGAACAAGCAAGAATTTACATTGCTTGATCTATTACAAGCTTTAGTCTCGGCAGAGGCGATATTGGGGCAAAAGAGCCAAGCCTTGGTGGCAAATGGTCCTTCTTCTTCTTCTAGGCCAAAAGGAGGTAAGAATAAGAGGAGGACAAAAGGCCAAAAACAAGTGAACTCAAGCGTTGCCAATGACAAGGATAAGGTGAAGGGAAATGGAGGAGTAAGGAAACCGGGAAAGGGGAAATGTTTTAACTGCGGTGAGAAAGGACACTGGAGGTCAGCCTGTTCCAAACCGAAAAGGAATGGAAAGAAAGGTAATTCTCACGCACTAGTTTTTGAAACTTGTTTGGCGGCGTATGCTTCCCATTCATGGGTAGTCGATACGGGATCCACTAATCATGTTTGTTTCACTTTACAGGGGTTCAACCGGACCAGACAACTTAGTGGAAGTGAGATTCTCATCACACTGGGTGATACTACGAGAGTGACAGCTAAAGCAGTGGGAGAAGTGCAGTTGTCTTTTGAAGACAAAGTTTTAATTTTAAGAGATGTTCTTTACGTTCCCAGTTTTAGAAAGAATTTAATCTCGGTTTCTTAACTTTTTCTTGATGGATATTCGGTTACTTTTAATAAAGTTGTTACCATTGCTCTAAATAATGAGTTTATTTTTCATGGAACATTGTCGAATAATATCTACACAATTAACTGTGCACACCACTCACGAAATGCATCCTATAACACATCGACTGTTTCGCTAAAAGAAAACGTTCATCAAACGTGAACGAGACACTTCTATGGCATCTAAGACTAAGTCATATCAATCCGAAGAGGATCCAAAGGTTGGTCCAAGATGGTTCTTTGGAGTCTCTCTAGGTCGAACCATTTCCAACCTGCGAATCGTATTTGGAGGGTAAAATGACCAAGAGGGCATTTGGAGCCAAGGGGAATAGAGCCAAAGAAGTATTAGAGATCGTTCACACTGATGTATATGGTCCAATGACAATCAAAGCAAGAGGAGGCTATGAGTATTTTATTACTTTCATCGATGATTACTCAAGATACGGATACATTTTCCTAATGAAGCATAAATCTGAGACCTTTGAAAAATTCAAAGAATTTAAGGCTCAAACAGAGAATCATAGGGAAAAACGTATCAAGTCTCTACAATTCGATCGTGGAGGCGAATACCTGAGCGATGAATTCTTGAACTACTTATCGGATGAAGGGATTGTATCCCAGTTAACTGCACCCGGAACCCCTCAACAAAACGGGGTTGCAGAACGAAGAAACATAACTCTTTTGGAAATGGTCAGGTCAATGATGAGTTATGCGGATCTACCCAAATCGTTTTGGGGTCACGCCTTGGAAATGACGGCTTACATTCTAAACTTGGTGCCATCCAAATTGATTCCCAAAACCCCTAAAGAATTGTGGACCAGGCGCAAGCCCAGGCTAGGACACATGAGAATCTGGGGGTGTCCGACATACGTGCTAGACAAGGAAGCCGATAAATTGGATCCAAGATCGAAATTAAGGTTGTTTATAGGATACCCCGAGGGAACGAAAGGGTGCATGTTCTATGGTCCCAAAGATCAAAAGGTGGTCATCAGTACACACTTTAGATTTTTGGAAGAAGACTATATGAACGACAAAAAGCCCAGAAGTGAGATTACCTTGAATGAGCTAAAAGGGCTTACCTCAATGCCAACTGTACAAGTTGATATACCAAATGACACACTTACACAACCGGAACCTCGTCGCAGTGGGAGGATTATCCGACAGCCCGAAAGATTCATGGGCATAGGAGAGTCTTCAGACTTGATCCCCGGTAAAAATGAATCGGACCTATGGACTTACAAAGAGGCAATCCGTGACAAGGATGAGGATTCTTGGCAAATAGCGATGAAAGCCGAAATGGGTTCTATGGATCAGAACAAGGTGTGGGATCTTGTCGAACAACTTAATGGGGTCAAACCCATTGGATGCAAGTGGGTATACAAGAGAAAAAGGGGATCGGACGGAAAGGTGGAAACCTTCAAAGCTAGTCTTGTGGCAAAAGGTTACACTCAGAAAGAAGGGATCGACTATGAGGAAACCTTTTCACCTGTAGCCATGCTAAAGTCCATCCACATTCTCTTGTTTATAGCTGCGCATCTCAATTTTGAGATCTGGCAAATGGATGTCAAGACATCTTTCCTCATCGGAAGTCTTGAAGAAGAAATCTATATGCAACAACCCGAAGGCTTCATTGCAAAAGGGCCAATAACATCTTGTTTGCCAACTCAAAAAGTCCATCTACGGACTGAAGCAAGCATCGCGTGCTTGGAACCAATGTTTTGATCAGGTTATAAAGTCTTACGGGTTCGATCAAAATGAGTTCGAAAGTTGTGTGTACAAAAAGCATGTCAAAACTGCATTGGTATTCATAGTACTATACGTAGATGATATTCTACTCATCGGAAATGATGTAAAGGTTTTGTCAGACGTAACGGCATGGCTATAAAAATAGTTTGATATGAAGGACTTAGGGGAAGTCGGTCACATCCTTGGGATCAAGATCACTCGAGATTGCAAGAAAAGGATGATAGGCTTATCGCAAGCCTCATACATAGATACTGTCTTGAAGCGATTCAGCATGTAGGATTCCAAGAAAGGCTTCGTACCTTTCAGGCATGGAATCCATCTATCCAAAGAAATGTGCCCTAAGACGCAAAGGGAGATAGATGACATGAAAGACATTCCTTATGCTTCGGCTGTTGGAAACCTCATGTATGCTATACTGTGCACGATACCAGATATCTGCTTTGCCGTCGGCATGGTAGCAGGATATCAGAGTAATCCAGGGAAAGAACATTGGACTGCAGTTAAAAACATTCTGAAGTATCTGAAAAGAACTCGCGATAGAATGCTTATTTATTAGTCAGACAGTCTGATTCCCATCGGTTACACGGACTCGGATTTCTAATCAGACCTAGACTCCAGAAATATACCTCGGGTAGTGTGTTTTGCATGGGGGGAGGAGCCATGACATGGAGAAGCGTTAAGCAGAAATGCATAGCGGACTCCACCATTGAAGCCGAATACGTAGAGCTTGCGAGGCAGGGAAAGAAGCGGTTTGACTCAAAAACTTCCTAGTGAACTTGGACGTAGTACCGAATTTGCCCAGCACCATCACGGTCTACTGTGATAATGCCGAAGCAGTTGCAAATTTAAGGGAACCGAGAGCCCACAAGGCCAGCAAACACATTGAAAGGAAATACCATCTTATACGAGAAATTGTTAAGAGAGGAGATATAGAGGTGTCAAAAATCTCGTCAGAAGACAACCTAGCAGATCCATTCACAAAGGGGTCTGCCTTAGAATACATTCGAGAGACATGTGGAAGGAATGGGTGTCTGTTGGGAAATGAATTTAATAAAGAAGATTTTGATTAGATCCCAAAACCCCTGAGTATGACATGTTCAGGATAATCTTGATAGATGAGTCAGGATTCAGTTTTAGAGTGTTCAGGATGTTATCTGCACAATGTATAGTCAGCAGATATAGATCAGGATAGATTCTGAAGAATCTGAAGACTCAGTATGAGACTGAGAAACTGAAGACTCAGTATGAGACTGAGAAACCGAAGACTCAGTGTGAGACTGAGAATCTGAAGACTCAGTATGAGACTGAGAATCTGAAGACTCAGTATATCAATCAGTATATCTCTGAAGACTCTGAAGACTCAGAAGACTGAAGATACTGAAGACTGAAGACAAAGGATACTGAAGGCACAGTAATTACTGAAGACTAAGTAATATACTGAATGCTCAGTATAACCTGAATGTTCCGAGGCAAAGAAACTGAGGAATATAGCCGTTGGAATCCAGCTGACGTGGACCAATGAGAGAAAGACAACCAGCCTGAAAAAGCTGCAGAACTTACAAAGAATAGTATGGATTTGAATGTGATTCTCTCCAACGGTAACATTCAAATCCACACTATAAATACAAGATCTTCCATCAAATTAAGTGTGGAGAATATGCAAAAGATGCTACAGAGTCAAGAGCCTTATATTCAAGCATTCCCACCATAGAACACAAGTCTTTAGATATACAAATATATTCAAAGAGTGTTCTAGAACCCAATCTAAGCAACCCATGATGTATCCTAAGCTTAGAGAGATTTTCCCAACCTTAGCATTGAGGCTAAACAAATGTAAGGGAAAATCTCACCATAGTTGGAGACAACACCAAACCCAAACCCCATTCTCGTAAGAGATAACTAGTGGTGAAGTGAGGTAGTTGTTAGGCAATCCCGAGAGAGGGTGATAAGTCCCATTGGAGTGTGAACTCGTTAAACATCTAGAGGTGAGCCCGAGAGGGTGATAAGTCCAGTTTGAGTAAGTAAACTACAGAGGTAGTCAGAAAGCTCAAAGTAGAAGAAGTGAGTAAACTATCTTGGATAGTCAGAAAGCTTATAGGCAATCCCGTGGAGGGTGATAAGTCCCGTTTGAAGGAATTTCCCTAGGAACATGGAGAGTGGATGTAGGAGCTTGAGTCTCCGAACCACTATACATTGTTGTGTGCTTTACTGCTTTACGTTCTTATCTTGTCATATGCATTCGATCATAAGCAAAACACAACACATGAGCTTAAAAGAGAAAAATCTGGAATCATCATTCCTTCACCCCTGTTTTTATATGCATTTCATGGGTTTTCCACCGGGGCCTATCAGTGTCAATACTGTTGCCAATCTTCTTTGAGTATAAGTGGGAGATAATATTAGGTTCGTGTAGGTAGATTCTACACGAGACGTGTTGTAGTATACTTAAAAGTAGACTTTGAGTATAAGTGGGAGATTATTGGGATTATACTGGAAAATATGCTTTTACTTTGTATAATCACACTGAGTTTCTGTCTTATTTACTGAAATAAATTATTTAACACTGATGCTTTACATATCATCGAATGTTACACATATTTACTGCATAACTGTTCAATAAGAAGTACATGTTACATTGTAGTTAGTTTAGTGATACCAGATCACAGAAGATTAAATTAACATTCCCTTGTAACTAAAAGTACACTTTCATGACCTAGATGGAAATGAACAAACCATCACGAAAGGTTGAGGTGTAAGGCTCAGATTGGTTTGTCTTGACCAAGAGATTGCACCAGTGCATCATGGTGCACTGAACAGGACCTACAGAAGGACAAATTCTTTAGCACTGAAAATAGAAGAATTATACCTCAGTGGTTCATTATTTCTTAATCCCCGTCCCTTAAATAAGATCGTGTGCAATCAATAGCCGTTGCTTTGACTTATGACGGGAAGAGGATCATTGAGATTCAATACCTTGTATCTTGGGCAATGATATTGATTACACGATGATTACTAAGATTTAATACGGGGAAACGTGTGCAAGTACGCCTTATTTGATTTGTCCCCTTGGGAGGCTCACAAGATTTATCATACCAAATCTTGCAAGTGGAATTTATTTCCGGTATGGATAATAATGTTGAGCCCTTCCTTAACCAAGGAAAAGATGTTAATTAATATAAATCTATTTCAGTGGCATGAATTAATTAATGGACTAGATAATCTTAAACACGGGAAATAATAACCGGGAGCCATATTAACAATAATATGGGTTAAGATGGATAGTGCAATATTAATTATGTAGTGGGATTAATTAATATTTATGGGCTTGAATAATATTGTGGCTCAATATTGAAAATTCAAAGTCCATTGGAAGGTCCAATCTTAATTCTCCTAAAGCCCCCCCAAGTAGCCCAAACATAAAGTCCAATAACTCAAAAAGGTGTTTAAAATAAAATAAATTATTGTTGCCTAATTTTTCCCAAAATTTTGAAAATTATGGATAAAAGAGGGAGAAAGATTTCCTTTAAATTTTGTTATGGAATGAAGATAAGTATTCTTGGAGTACAAGATTATCTCATTAAATTCAAGAAATCTCCCACTTGGCTATTGATAAAGGAATTTTCGAAAATTCCATAACTTAAGGAGGAGGAGATTTTATTTGGGAGATATATTGGGAAATAGAATATATTGGATATATCCAAAATTGTTTCTTGGAGAAGAAGCAAGGAAATTTCCCAATCTCCCTAAACCCTAATATTTTCGCCCCCTTAGTATTATAAATAGGGGATGAATATTTCATCCTCAATGCAATTCTATGTGTTGGAAAAATTAGAAATCTACAAAGGTGGTGCAACATAAAATTTATTTTTCCCTTTTATTAATTGTTCGCGAGTGTTCTTCCACCGGATTGACGAGCAAGGACTTGGCAATACTTGGGAAGACTTTTTGGTGTGTTCGTGCGAACGGGATCCACCTTCTAGGCGATTGCCACTTCAAGAGGTTAGTTCACGTAAACTCCTAGTTATTCCGCATGCGTAGAATTTACGTGACGAACTTGTATGCATGATTTATTATTGTATTATTATTTGAATTAATATATGATTAATTCATGCTAGTAATAATTGTCAGAATTAAATTTGTATTTAAATTCACCCCGAATAGATCCGGGCACCCAATTCCCCAACACTATTCTGGCATCTATGTCAGATGTGTTTCAACACCAACACCAAGAATTTACAACTGCTGCGGAAATCGTGGAAAATCTTAAGAAGATGTTCCAACATCAGAACCGCACGGCTCGACAGATCACCTTGCGAGAGATGCTATCGTTGAAAATAGTGGAGGGCACACCCGTAAGGGATCATGTCCTCAAGATGATGGCTCATCTGAACAAACTTGAGGCTCTGGTGCAGATTACGATCTGGAGATTCAGATAGACTTGGTGCTTCACTCCCTGCCTAAAAGTTTTGAACACTTTCAGCTGAACTATTAGATGAATAATCAGAATTTCTCCCTTACTGACTTGTTACAAGCTTTGGTCTCGGCAGAGATGTTGATGGGACACCAGACTCAAGCTTTAGTGGCAAATGGACCATCTTCATCTTCTAGGCCAAGGGAGGGCAAGAAGAAGAAGAAGGTCAAAGGCCAAAAGCAGTCAAACTCAACTGTTGCCAAGAGCAAGAGTAAAATGACGGATGCTGGGGGTATCAAGAAGGAGCCAAAGGGGAAGTGCTTCAACTGCGGTGAGAAAGGACATTGGAGGTCTGCCTATCCCAAACCTAAGAGGAATGGGAAGAAAGGTAATTCTCATGCACTAGTTGTTGAAACTTGCTTAGCGGCGTATGTTATCCACTCGTGGGTAGTGGATACTGGATCCACTGATCATGTTTGTTTCACATTACATGGGTTCAAATTGACCCGGAAACTTAGTGGAAGTGAGATCCTCATCACACTGGACGATGCTACGAGAGTAGCAGCTGAAGCAGTGGGAGACGTGCACCTGTCTTTTGAAGATAAGACTTTAGTTTTAAGAGATGTTCTTTACGTTCCTATTTTTCGTAAAAACCTTATTTTAGTTTCAAAACTATTTGTTGATGGATATTCTGTTCGTTTTTCTAAACAAGTTACTGTTTTTCGTAACGATGTGTTTATTTGTCATGGAACTTTAAGGAACAATCTCTATACTATTAACTGTGCACACCACTCACAAAATGCATCTTTTAACACATCGACGGTTTCAAACAATAAGAGAAAACATTCAGAAAAGGTGAACGAGACACTTCTTTAGCATCTAAGATTGGGTCATATAAATCTTAATATGATCCAAAGGTTTGTGAAAGATGGTTCATTGTCGGACCTACAGATGGAACCATTTCCAACCTGCGAATCATGTTTGAAGGGTAAAATAACCAAGAGGGCATTTGGAGCCAAGGGGAATAGAGCCACAGAAGTGTTGCAAATCGTTCACACTGACGTGTGTGGTCCAATGTCAATCAAAGCTAGAGGTGGCTATGAGTATTTCGTGACGTTCACTGATGATTACTCAAGGTTCGGGTACATTTTCCTGATGAAACACAAATCGAAAACCTTTGATAAATTCAAAGAGTTCAAAGCCAAAGTGGAGAATCACATGGAAAAGAGTATCAAGTTTCTACGATCTGATCGTGGAGACGAATACCTCAGTGATGAGTTTTTGAACTACCTGTCGGACGAGGGCATTGTTTCCCAGTTGACTGCACCCTGGAACCCCTCAACAAAACGGGGTTGCAGAACGAAGAAACAGAACACTCTTAGAAATGGTCAGATCCATGATGAGTTATTCAGATCTTCCCAAGTCGTTTTGGGGTTATGCCTTGGAAACAACGGCTTATGTTCTGAATTTGGTGCCATCCAAATCGGTTCCCAAAACCCCTAAAGAGTTGTGGACTGGGCGCAAGCCCAGTCTGAGACATCTTAGAATTTGGGGGTGTCCGACATACGTGCTAGATAAGGAAGCCGGTAAGTTGGATGGACGTTCGGAACTAAGGCTGTTTATGTTGGGGAATTATTTTCCATGATCTATTCAGGATGAATATTTAAATACAAATTTAATTCTAACAATTATTACTAGCATGAATTAATCCTATATTAATTCAAATAATAATTCAACAACAAATCATGCATATAAACAGTTCACATAAATCCTACGCATGTAGAATTGCTACGGGTTTACGTGAACTAACCTCTCGGAGTGACAACCGTTGAGAAGATGGATCCCGTTCACACGAACACACCAAAAGACCTTCTCAAGTATTCCCTTATCCTTGTTCAACAATCCGGTGTTAGGAACTCGCGAACAATTTAACAAAAGGAAAAATAAAATTATGTTGCACCACCTTTGTGGATTTCTAATTTTTCCAACACATGGAATTGCACTTGGGGATAAAAAATTCATCCCCTATTTATAAGAGGGTGATGGCCGATTTTTACTAGGGGAATAGCGAGGAAAAATCTCTTTCTTGATCTCCAAGAAATCTTGAATGTATATCCAATATATTCTTTTCTCCATAATTAAAATATTTCATAAAAATCCCACTCTCTTATTGTTATGGTATTTTAGAAATTTAAGGATAAAAGATTTATCTTTTCAAGAAAATCAAGAAAATATTTCTT